>JALXJV020000022.1:27095641-27398367 GCA_024633595.2 Lepomis macrochirus
GCAAGAACCACTTGTGTGGACAGATTAATTCTTTTGGTTTTACAAATGGTCCAAAGCTTTTGTATGAGTCTGCCTTTCTCCACATATCACAATCAAAAAAAACTAGTAATACCTTTAAAAAAATAAAAAAAAAAAAAAAAAAAGGCAAGGGAAGTTAATTTGTGTAGTACATTTTATACACAATGGCAATTCAGCATGCTTAAAAACAACATAAAAACATTAATATTAAAAGAATAGAAATATTTTTAAAGGAGAACTAAAATAAAACACATTATCATGACTGGCTGTGGCAAGTTTTTTATTTTTTTTTTAATTTTTAAAAACTTTATTTACTTATTTTGGCAGCTTCAGAGGCCTATTATCTCACACTGACAGGTGCCTCAATGCCTTTAAGCAAGAAGTGAACATCAATATTGTAACATCACTCGATATTGTCTCCTCCGTCTTTGTGACGTCACTTCACCATGACCGGAATGATTTATCTAAACTTTTTCCTCCTGACACCTGAAAGGATCTTTACACAAGCAAATGGATGCAGAGAAAATAATGAAGTGAATTAATGTGATTCTGTAAATTCAGTAAATGAATCATTCTGTCAGGTTCTGGAGACGGAGCTCCAGGCCCAGGAGGCTCTGTACCAGGGAGTTCTGGGTCGAGGTCAGGATCTGCTGTCCAAACAGGGTCAGGTCAATCAGCAAGCCATCCAGAAGTGGATCCGTACACTAAAGAAGCAGTGGAGCCACCTGACCGATGAGGCGACGGGACGCCGCAGCAAACTGCAGGCGGCTGCAGCCATAAAACAGGTAGAAATATTTTCATCAAACAGGTAAAGAAAGGCAAGGAACAAAAAAACAAATGGAAGAGGACAAAAAAGTAAATCTGTTTCTCTGAGCCAGTCAATATTCCTTAATGGATAAGTATACAGAATTAACACAATAAGTATAAACTGTGATTAAACAATTGTGTTGACTATTGTTCCCTAAATATTTTTGCACAATAACAATATAAAACTTCAGGGTAATTTACAAATTAGCTAGCACAATACCATAAATTGTGTTTTTCAGGGCTTTTCAAGACAAAATCTTTAGCTGCCAGCATTTTAGCTGCTGTGTCCCTATAAACCACAACCCTGCTTATAGTTATTGAGTGCAGTTGTGGTTTATAAGGACTGGATCCAGGTTTCCTCTGATCCTCTCAGTTTAAGACAACGCATGTGACTTCTTTTGCTCTGTTCAGTACTTTGCAGATGTGGCGGAGGCCAACTCTTGGCTGGGTGACAGAAAGCCACTGCTGACCAGCGAGGATCATGGGAAGGATGAGTCGAGCACGACGGTGTTGCTGCAGCGCCACCTCCGGTTGGAGAGGGAGATGACGGCCTACGCTTCAGAGATAAAGAGACTGTCAGAGCAGGCGAAGAGCGCAGCCCAGCTGACAGCTCTGACTGTGAGTTTAGACTCAAATCTAGTCTCTGTGTAGTTGTAAGACAAACATGCAAGAACATGTCAGTGTAGTATTTTAGAATTTAAGTGTAGTAGCCTTTGTAGAATTTAAAGCAAACATGTAACTTGATGATTTGTATTTCTTAAAACTCGCTTTTCTTGTGTAGGCGGAACCTCAGCAGAGTAAGACGATCCAATACAGCGACTCATCTGGAGAGGAGGAGGGGCCAGGAGCGGTGACATCACCACCACCTAGCGCCAGGGGTGGGAGGGGCTCTGCGAGCTCCCCATCTCAGAGTGAGGACAGCAAGGCCAAGGTCCGCTTCAGATACAGCAGAGGTACTAGAGGTCTGCTCTGTGTCACCGCCACACGGCAGAGCATGATGAGAAATGACAGAAATATTAAACTTTAGTTTTTCTTAGGAAATTGTTTTAATTTTGTCGATTGTGACTCAGAAAGAACATTGCTGATTTAATTTCCTTTAAAGTGTTTTTGGGATTGTTTTCACAACGGGAGGCAAAATAATTACATCTCAATTACGTCACAATTACATCTGGATACAAAACGCTAAAAAAAGAAATTCCAGATTTGATTGGACTGTGACTACTGGCTGATTGCATCTCTGTTTAGATGTCATCATTTGTTAAAGCTGATTCAGACAAAGTACTTATTTAAAATTGAAAGAAGTCAAAAAGAGATTAGGAATATTGGTAATTTGATGCTTCGGCCAGCTCTGCTTTTTCCTTACACTTTACCTCTTGTAAGACTTGCAATAAAAGTAAGCTCAGGTAAAAAAAATATTACATGAAAAGATTTTAGATCAGAACCTTGACTCTAATTTAATCTGATTTTCAGGACAGTTTATTTGGGATCGTAATGAGATTGTAACCATCATCTGCACTGAAACGGAAGGAGACAAAGTTCTGGCCAGAGACAGCCGAGGAAACCAGCAGCTCATCCCCAAAACCTACCTGACCCTGATGCCATCTACTGTACGATCAATAATCAACATAATTTAAATTGTATAAATCATCAATAACTTTAAGCTAATGCCCATTAATATTTTTCTATAAATATTAGTTTATTTAAATCAATAATAAGTCTAATTGTTGTCAGGCAAAATCTAATGAAAAAACTTTGTCCTCATGTGTTCATGCTGCTCAGGCTCCTCCGACCAAACCACCTGTGTCGACCAATGGGGTGCCAGAAGCCCAGAGCAGGAAGCTGAGTCGCCCGAGGTGCAGACGGTCGATGCGTCGTGGCACAGCTGAGATCCAGACAGCATGGCTGCCAGACCCACAGTACCAGAGAGACACCGTGGAGAGCACGCAGTTCAGCCTGGACAAGGACTACAACTTTCTGTACAACCTGGTTAAGGTGCTGGGTCAACATGGGAAATGTAGTTTGATAAATCTGTTTGTGTGGAGGTTCAAATCAAGCCATAAGGAAGTCAGATGAAAAAGATAAGATGAAGACACACTTAAATGTTCAAGCAGATTATATCAAATTTTCTGGTCATTTGTTTTGTGTTTTCAGTCAAAGATGAAGATTCTGGAGGAGACGCTTCGTCTGCATCGATTCTTCAACAGCTGCCAGGAGTTTGAGTCATGGATGGAGGACAAGGAGAACGTCCTGAACACTTTCAGCACTGACGCCGACAACCTGGGAGTCGTTCAGTCTAAATATGAGGTGAACACTTCAATTACATCTGGACGGACTAGGATTTTCATCCTGATGGAAACCAACATTTTTTAGATGGGTTTTACAGCTAAAAGACAACAAGCTCTGCCCTAAAATGGGAAAATAACTGACAATGAAAAGAAAAAAACTATTGAATGATGAAAATATGCTTCCTTTATTAATGAGACCTACAGTTACCACAGATCCAATCTTTTGAACTAAATAATGAATCATAAAATAAGGCAAATGGGAAGGCTCTGAAGTGTTTGGGTTTTTTAATCACACATTAGATCTTTTCTTTTTGGACCAAATGACTGGCAGAAAGTGGCCTGATAGGATATAAGTCCTAGTAGATTCCATTCAGGCTTGACTGATTATCTTCTGTAGCGCAGATGTTCACGTTGTGGGTCTGAATTTCTCCAAAACGGGAACATTTTTTTGAGATCTGAAATTACAATGTATCTGAATTTGTGAACCCTAAAATGTATTTGTGAAATAACACTACTCAAAATTTTTAAAGAGGAAAATTCCAATCACATGAACTCAAATTGATAGTTTTTAAGGTAAAATATTAAAATTTTAGATTTAGGCTTTATTGACCTCGACTTCCTGTTGCAGAACTTCCTGACTGAGTTGGCGAGTGGGCGTGGCCAGCTGGATGACATCATCAGAATAGCTGATGAGTTGGTGAAGAGCCAACACAGTAAACAGAGAGAGATCCGGGCCAGAGAAAAGAAGGTTACCAACAGGTACAAACTAAACACGACAACATCTCGGTCCAGACACCTTCAAAATCTACAAGTGATTAACAAGTGATGCTGATCATACTGACTGGAAATTAAGGAGGGTGACATACACCTTCAGATAATGGTGAATGGTAAAGTGATCAGGCCTAGTGGATATGTCATCAGTTTCCTAACGCAGACAGAATCTACTAATCAGAGTCTGGTGTCCTGTCCCTCGTGTGTGCAGGTGGGAACGGATCCAGCATATGAAGGATGAAAAAGGACGTGAGCTGCTGAGCACAGCAGACGTGCAGTCCTTCCTGCAGAGCTGCAAGGAGGCTAAGGCTCAGCTGCAGGGTCAGCTGTCCCAGCTCGACACTGTGGACGTGGGCTGCAGCTCCTTCACCCTGCTGACTGAGGAGAAGAACCAGGTTCAGGCCCTCAGGGACATCCAGGCCCTAGAGGGCAAGATTGCTTACCTGAAGAGCGTTGCCAGGATGTACGGATCTGATTTAAACATTAGAAACCTCCTTTATTTTTATTTTAATGCAAAGATTTGGAGAAGAAAAAAATCAAATTTGTCTCAAGAAACCTGTATAGTTTATGGTGTTATTTCCTGTCTTACAGGAAGCAGGACCTCAGTCCTGCAGAGAGTGCAGCCATCGTGGAGGAGGTTCGGGGTCTGGAGGCTCTGCTGAATCAGGTCTGAGTTCAGTTCATCATCATAGACTGAACTGTACTAGCTACATGTCCTCTGCTCTGTGTATGCCAGTCACCAGTCACAGAGTTAGTGTTGAAGCTGTAAGAAACACCTTCAGACTCCTACTGGTGCATTTGATTTATTTATGAGGTTAATATTCAGTCCATATGAAAAGTCTAGTCATGACCATAGACGGTATAAAACAAGGTCATAACCTTTTTACTTTTAAGATACGAAGGCCTCTAGTTTAACGACACAGTGGTAAATGGATAAAAAGCACTTTTCTATTTTTACGGCCGCTCCAAATTCTTGACACTACTACTTGTGAAACTGTCAAGTTTCATTTCACCACTGTCCATCATAAGCTAATATTTACCTTCAGCTGCTGACAGACGTCTGAAGAGAAACACTGAAATTTGTTTAGTAAAATATTCGTACAGTATGTTTTCTGCTGGCTTTGATATGTTTCTGTCTCATGTATGTTAAGCCTCCTGTCGTTGGAGGTTAGCATTTAGCCATAAAGGTATGATTCTGTGAATGAGTAGTTCAGTCACTTCTTACCGTTGGAACTGTGATACTTTTTGAAAGTTCATCATTCAAAGCAAAATACATATAACTGAATGATCTTTAAAGAAATGTCAGCTTTAATGATGAACTGAAGGTTTAAGCTGACCCCCTTCCAGTCATAAATCACACCAGCTCCTGTTCATACTGTTCTCGTGGTCTGTTGTGGACCAGTTGAAGCGTCAGGCAGCAGACAGACAGCAGCTCCTGGAGGAGGCCCGCAGGCTGCAGAGCTTCCAGCAGCAGGCCAAGGAGCTAAAGCGCTGGGCTGATTCGGTCCAGGAGCGCCTCCTGCAGGAGGAGACGGCAACCGACATGGCCTCAGCTGTCGCCCTGCTGGAACAACACCAAGAGCTCCAGCTGGAGATGGAGGAGCAGAGGAGCAGGTAAAGAGTGCCTGCTTCTCCCTGTTGGATGAATGTTCAGCAGATACAGAAAATAATGTGAATCAATTTTTTTTCAGCCTCTCTGAAGTATGAGAAAGATATATTTGGCCTCACAGCAAAGCTCAACATTAATAACCATCGGTGTAAAATATGTGTGTTGGTTTAATAAGTCCACCGTGTTTTCTCAGGTTGAAGGAGATGGAGAAGTTGGGAAAATCTCTTCAGCAGGGTTCCTCCAAAGGGAAGACAGGGAGTGTCGATATCCAACAAACACTGGACAATCTCAAAGCTGATTTGTTCGAGCTTGACAAGATGTGGACCAGTAGGAAGAAGTGTTTGATGCAGGGAGTGGAGCTCCAGAAGCTGAACCAGTTAGGAGATCGGATCGAGGCGGCGCTGTCCGGACACAAAGCCCGACTGACGGTCAGAGACGTCGGGGTGAGGACGTTTTACTCTGATCTGTTTTCATGGTCCGTCTTCTCAAAAATTCAAAACTGAGACAGGAAGCAGGGCAGAATATAAAAGAACGTAAATACCAAGTTCAACAGTAAAAATAATGTGTTTTGATAATGTACGTGTGTTTATGGATGCAGGACTCGGTGGACAGTGTGCACAGTTTGCTGGGCCGACAGGAGGAGCTGGAAGGTCTCCTGAAGGCTTTGGACCAACAAGTCGAACATTTCACTGAACGCAGCCAGGAGCTCATCGACCAACAACACTATGCTGCAAAGCTGTAAGAGAGAAGTGGAGAATTTACCTTGTTTTATATGAATAAAATGACATTAAGACCACAGAAACCTTTGGTACAAATGAAAACATGAACATCATAGTTGGAGAAATGATTTTGACACAGAATATCTGAAGTATGTAACATATGTTAGAACTAAAATGTTCTTATAAAGAATTATAATAAAATGTATGTTTATGCTATACATATATAATTATGACACATCCTTACCTTGGTTGGTGTCACAGCCGGTCAGCTTTATAAACTCTATACCTGCCTAACACTGTTGATGTAAAGACAAAAACTCTAAGCAAATTATAGACATTTCTACAAATGTCTACATTTTTGTTTGGAGTCCAACTAACCAAAGTGATCTACCGAACTAGCAGTGATATTGTGATATTGTATGTGTGTAATGCTGTTTTAAAAATAATGAGTTTATCTTGAAGCATCAAGGAGAGGAGCAGGAGCATCCAGGCAGCCAACAGGAAGTTGAAAGAGAGCAGCAGGGAGAGAAGGAGTCTTCTGCTGGCCTCAAAGAAATATCAGGTATTTTATTTTTGTCCTGATGTTTAACCTGATGCCTCGGAGATTCAGATGACCTCATGACCTCTTCCTTGCACCCTAAATCAGACAATATTCCTCCTCCAAAATTCAAAACAATGGTTCATGAAACTCCACTGTGTGTAAAATTAACAGCCAGTTAAAATGTCCCCAGAGGATGATTGCTAATGTTTTTGTTTTGTTATCACGCCATCATGTCTTAAGTTATACACAATAACAATTTCAGTCAAATTGCTGATTATATTTCTGCTTAATTCAGTCATTAGAGAGTGAGTCGTTGTCCTGATGTTTTGTGCTGCAGGAGTTCCAGAGAGATGCAGACGAGCTGCTGCTTTGGATGGAGGAGAAGTTTAAGGTGGCGGAGGATGAGTCGTACCGCGACCCCACCAACATCCTCCGGAAGCTGAAGAGACACGAGGCGGCTGAAAAGGAGATGCAGGCTAACGAGGTCTGGCTGGACAGACTGGTTCAGGTAAACCGCTGCTCACTGGTTCCCAGTTCAATGACGTACAGTTCGTACAGCGCATCTAAATCAACTTCTTCAGTTATTTGACTTTAGTTTCACATTGCATAAATTATGTATATTTTCAGGTGGGACAGGAGATGCTTAGTGAAGAGCACTACAACAGTCAGAGCATCAAGAGGAAGTCAGCTCAGCTCAGCAGCCGGTGGAAAATACTTGAGAACAAGATGGCTGACAGAGGAGACAAACTGAGACAGGCGGGACAGCAGGAGCAGCTGATGGATCTGCTGCAGGTAAAACGCTGAGAGATTAACTGACTGAGAAACTGACTAAATAACCGACTGAAGGATTAACTGACCTACTATCCTGGTTACTTAGCTATTTAACTCATAAACTGACTGTTTATGAGTCCGTTATAAACTGACTGCAAAGTAACAACCAAATTAAATAACTAAACAAGAAGGCAGACACTTTCTCCCTATATTCAACATTTTATTAACATGGAAATAAACTCTTTCAGAGTTTACTCAGATAACTCAGCCTTGATGCTTTTACAATAAAACATATACATTAGCTAAACCGGGTTTTCTGGGTTATTCTAGTTAAAGTCATTCTTCTATCCTCAGGACGCCAAGCTGAAGATTGAGGCCATCCAGTGGATGCTGAACAACGCTGCCAAAGGTCACGATCTCCGCTCCAGCCGACTGCTTCTGAAGGTGAGGTCACTGAGGCCACACAAGACGCTGGTATAACACCAGTCATTTGAAATGGTGATCCAGTCTAATTACATACAGTAGTTATTGTGGAACTGGCATCCTGTTAGCGATCAATAACTGTGTATCTGTGTGAAGGAGCATCAGCAGCTGGAGCAGGAGGCCAAGGAGCTGGCGGAGAAGATCAACTCCATCGTCAGCAGGGCCAAACACCTTGCCTCTAATCACTTCGACTCACAGAGGATCCTCCAGGAGACCGACACTTACCTCACTCTGTGAGTCCACTACGTGAACTCTGCAGAGCAGAGAGCATCTTTGCTAATAACGTTTTTAGCTAAGGCTATAGGGATAGCAAGGTCAGTCAGTCAACAACTACACAATGGATTGCTGTCGGATTTTATACAGACATTGTATGGTCTCCAGAAGATGAATCTTACAGACTTAACTTTTCATAGTTGACATGTATGGGAAATATCTCAAGAACTATTGGATGGATTAACATGCAATTTACAGACATTCCTTCAAAATACCTGCAAAACTAAATTACATTCCCATCAGCCTGATGCTGCAGTCAAGCCAAAATTTGCCTGGAGAAATTTTCTCCGTCGATGAGCCCAACAGCAGTGGTGATAAGAAATGGTGCGGGAGAAAAAACTGAAGGAGCTAGTGTGGCTAGCAGGCTAACAACAGCAAATAAAAACGCTGTAAAGAGTTTGGTTTTATCGTACATTTTACATTATTAACCTATGCCACAATCCACACACTCACTCCAGCAAAATTATACTGCTTTAGCTAACAACGTTTGATTCAGCTCAAAGCAGCGCTGTGCCATAGTACAGCCTTACAGAGATGCTAGCATGGCTATAAACCATTAGTCTTTTTAAAATCTGTAATTGTTGATCAGGCATGTGACTCAGTAAGATCAAATTAGCATCCACTCTGTGTCCAGTCATCCAATCATTTTCATCTATTACAATTTGGTTCCAAATCAAATTATTCTGCCTGTATCTTCTTTATATTTACAAAGGTGAAATAATGTTGGCAGTTTTTCTGGATTGTCAAACGTTTTTAATATAATGTCTGATAAAACTGTAAGTTATTAAAAACAATCATAAATCAGCTTTCTTGGGGAGTAAAACAGGAATTCAGCAGGACTCTGTCCTCTGCCCGCCTTTCTTGATAAATTTTAACCTGAAATCATGAAAACTAACTGTAAAACTAGCAAGAGGAAAAGGAGGAAGATGATTTATCTTAGATTTAGGGGGACACAAAGTAGATGAAATTGATTTGACATGCTTCGGGTTGCAGGTTCAAGTCTCTCCAGAAACCTCTGGACCGGCGTCGAGCTCAGCTGGAGGCATCGGTGCTGCTGTTTGGATTTTATCATGATGTGGACCTGGAGCTCAGCTGGATCTCTGAACATGTTCCTTCCTCTGGATTCACAGGATACGACAAATCTCTGGCTGGAGCCATCAGTCTCATGCAGAAACACAGGGTACCCACTTGGTTACAGTTTATTACTTATAAAAAAAATCTAATTTTCTCCAATTTTATTTATTTAAAATACTCAGAATGATATAATAATGATCATGAAAAGAACTGAAGCGTGATTTGTGAATTATAAAGGTAAATTTTCCAGGTATATATTAAACTTTATAAATCAAAACAACAGCTTTTAAACAAAGAGAAATCAGTTTTTCTGCTCATGCCAGGCCTGTGTGTGTTTGTTCACCAAGGAGTTGCAGGCGGAAGTGAGCGCCCACCGAAAATACCTAAACCATGTCCTGGAGAAGGGGCGGAGCCTGGCCAAATCCAGCAAATCAGACGGAGAAGAAGTGCTCCATAGGTGCCGTTGTGTCAACTGTGCAATTCACCTTTGCATTTTATGTCAGAATTTTTCTGTTATCCTTGATACATGACTACGTGGACTGTTTGCTGCTTTTTGCAGGTGCAGGCACCTGAGTGCAGAGTGGGAGGAGCTAGAAGAGGCCTGCAATAGGAGAGCTGCTCACCTGAGCAAGGCCATCACCAGAGAACAGGTAAGAGTGTTAAGACCACACAGTATAATGATATAGCCCCGTCCCGACAGATCTAGAGCATCAGCAAGGAAAATTGTATCCTGTGTCGTGTATCATGGTGGTAAAAAACCAGTGCCTCACGCCGTCCCAACAAAAAGATGAGCATGTCAGAATTTTTTTGCCTTCCACCTCAAATTCCACAATGCGTGTTTTGTGACATTGATCAATAGGAACACAACACAGCCAGTTCTGACACCATTGTTTATTTACTTTCCTATTCCAGGAAGTTGATGACATCACTCAGGTGGTGCAATACAAGAAGCTGTTATTGGTCGGAGACCAACTTTTAGTCTGTCACGGCAAGAATTTATGATTTTATAATCGTCTCATCTGACACAGTGGCCATCTTAAAAGACAAAAATATTGTGTAGTCTGCACCCGGCATTAGACTTTGCCCTCCATCAACAAAGCCCTTAATAGCAAGGTGTTTAATACCTCAGTTACCTCACCAGCTGACAGAGAGAGAATGGTTGGTCTGGTCTGCTAAAAGTGTGCACTTGAGAAGTTGTTTGGTTTGGAAGCATTTTGTGCAGATATTTCTCTAAATGTGAAACGTCTCCAGCTGCTGTTGGACTGCTCAGAGCTGGAGTCCAGGCTGACTGAGACACTCACTGTGGTGAATACCGACGACTATGGCAAAGACCAGCTGGCCACACAGAGTCTCATCACCAAACACCAGGTATAGAACCCACTCTCCCCAGAGATCTAGACTAAACAAAAACATTAGGGGAGCTCAAATTGTTCCCTGTGGAACTCCTTCTCAAAGTCAAAACAGAATTCTGGAGATACAGGTATTTTTACTTTGTATTTATCCACTTTTCTCCCTGCATCTTCTGTGTAGATTAAAAATTCATAGAGCTTATTTTCCAAAACATGTCCACCTTTTTTTGATTATATGTTTTAAACAAATATTTTTAACAAACAGAACTCGTGCAAGGTATGACGGGGAAATATGAAATGTGGACAGTATCCTGATGATTCTGTTGTTGTAGGTGTTGGAGGGCCAGCTGGAGGTGCTGGAAGTGGAGGTGGAGGAGTTAGGAGACCAGGTGGAGCAGGCGTTTCAGAACTGGAGCCTAGAGGAGCTCAGCAGGCCCTACAGTCGCGTCGGCAGTCTGAACCAGCAGCTGCAGCACCAGGCTGCTCTCAGGTAAACCTTTGAGAAGCCATACATCTTTGATGCTGTGGTCTAGACCTCAATATGAACCTGCCCACCTGTGTGTCCCTTGTCAGGGGTCAGAGGTTAAAGGAAGTCCTCCATCTCCACGAGTTCAGACGAGAGTCATCGGAGTTGGAGGATTGGATGAGCCAGCAGCAGCAGACAGCAGAGTCTCAGGACCTGGGCAACGACTACCAACATGTTCAGGTCTCATTAACAGGATCCTGTAGCAGAAGAAATATAGTCTCTGTCTCTGTACCTATGTGATGATGATCAGCATGTAAATCAAACTGCTACTAGCATGCATTTATATTATTATTTTTCATATTAAACATGTTTGATTGAAAAACAAATATAAAGCTCAATTTTTATGTCAAGATAATGTGATAAGCCCAAGCTCACAAGAAAACCGTGTATCTCAAGATAATTAGAAAATTAAGTCATGAATGATCATCATTTGACACCTTAAAAAATGATTAGGGTAAAGACGGTGAAGGTCATTTTAAAGTAGTTTCTGTGTTTATGGGGGACATTTCAGTTGCTTCGTGGAAAGTTTGAAGGTTTCCTGAAGCAGCTGGAAGTCGGAGAGGAGACACTGCAGAGCTGCAGTGACCTGGCTGCCCGACTGATCCGCGACAAACACCCACAGAGTTCTGCAGTCAGAGAGACACTGCAGCGGCTCAGGTACACTTTACATCCACATTAGCATTTTCTAAAGGTGCATCAAACACACTGAAATGCCAGAAACGTTAGAAAAACACTGACCTTTTTGTTTGCTGTGCATATGAACCACAAATTACCGCCATTTCCACCCTAATAGCTTGCTGCAGTTTTCGAAACTTTACTTGTTGTGTAGAGATAAAGTGTCAAGAAGTTTTAATAAATTTGGGAAGCACAGGGGAAGAGTTAAAGTAAGAGCTTCATGGGTAGATGCAGCTTTGTATTTGACTTCTTTTTTGATCTTTTTTTCTTTCTTTCTGTTAATTCTGACATTGTCTGCAGTGCATGCTGGGAGGATTTGAAGGGTTTGGCTAGGAGGCGTCAGGGTCAGCTGCAGAGAGCCGAGGAATGTCACCGCTTTTACCAAGACCTGACTGACGCACTGACACTCATACAGGTACAGTATGAACACATCACATCCATCCAGCCGTCCATTCATCTGTACATACATACATGCAGTATAAATCTTTCTCTTCCTCTCTGTAGGAACGACAGAAGAGCATCCCTGACGACGTGGCGAAGGATTTGCGCGGAGTGATGTCACAGCTGAGGAAACATGAAGCTCTGCTCCACGAGCTGGCTACCACAGAGCAACAGGTACAGACACAGAGAGACAAGAGTTAATCATTCAAAAATCAAGATGTCCGTTTCTTTGTTTTTTGACTGTAGTCCTTTCCTTTTTTATCTGGAGCATCAGAAATTTAGGTTTTTCCACCACATGCTCTGCCACACTCGTAGCTGCTGCAGGTACTCTGATACTATGGTTGCTCCAGAGCCATGTAGAGAGAGAGTTACATCATCTCTCTTCAATTTGAGTTCAAGTGGCTTTATTGACATGACTGCATAAAACACATCTGCATTGTTGTAGAACTACTGGCTGAAAACATTTTATTTTAAATGCTCATCATATGTTTTAGTTCATCTAAAGTGTGCTAGTAAAGTAACTAATCACTGTAGCTGTCATATAAATGTAGTGTAGTAAAAAGTACAATATTTCTCTCTGAGATGTAGTACAATAGAAGTATAAAGTATCATAAAATAGTATATGCAAGTAAAGTACTTTTACCTCAAAATTGTACCTACGTATATTGTTATTTTAGCAAATGTATTTAGTTAATTTTCACTTTGGTTTTGTGGTGACCTGGACTAAGAATTCAACTCAGGCCAGATTTGGCCCACTGTAGGCCCACTTCTACATGTTATTCATTAATAATCTAGCATGTGTGCAGCAAACTGTTGGAATCAAGTTGTTTTGGGGGCGAGCAACTCCAGCTACCTGGAAATTCCTTTTTTAACTGAAAGAAACACAAACTGCTATAAAGATTTTGAGAAGAAAACTGCGATGTTTTGGAGATTGTATTTGGGTTTGGGGGTGGGGAGATATAAGTAAAAATATCACTTACCCATAAAAGTAATGGACTGATTTATGAAAAAAAAAGAATTCACCAGACTTTATTTGTGACGCAGAAATTGATCTGTCTTTCTTGGAATGGTTTCTGTCGTTTAGACATTAAACCCTCAGCGTGTTTCCTGTAAAGATGCTTGTGAATGATCACACAGTTATGTAACATGATTAGTGCTGGGCAACTATTATAATCATATTGTTATGCACAAAATTGAATAATGAATTCTAAAGTAGTGTATTGCGCACTTTTAATTTAAAATGCACTGCTATATACACAAAAGTGCAATAATGTGGTTTGCAAACACTTTAAACAAATAATGTGTTTTTTACCAGCAGTATTCCCTTTACACAGTAGTAATAAAATATTTCTTGTAAATCTCAACTTAAACATTAATGTAATCTAATCAAATATTAAACCAAAGCTATTTGCCACTGCCAGGGCATTACCTTTTATCTAGCTTGTTAAAACAAGTTTCCATCAGAGTCTTTTTATTTATTTTTTCTGAGCAGGTATCAGCAGAAACATTTTTCTTTTGTCGGGGAGCAGCAGAAACAGTCTATGCTGACAAGCAGGTTTCCCTGTAGGTAAAGTGGTCGAGCACAAGGTGTAGCGATAAGCAGGTGCGTTCCCGTGAAACTGTTGCGGTTGTGCTTGCCCGCTGGCTAAGTTGAATTGTCTTGAACTTTTTGTACGCAACGCACAGAATAAATCATTGGAAGAGAGACTGAGCCTCGCTGTTTGTGAGTTTGCAGAATCTGAATAGTTATCAGGACATTAACAAGAGGGAATTCTCATGGCAGAGCATCCCTGCAAAACTAAATGCAGGCCTGTTGGGTAAAGTATGTAGCCTATAATTTTAATTTAAGTTAAATAGACTACAACTGTGTAGCGCACAAAAGCAGCTGCCATGGGAACTCTCAACAGAGCGCCTGCCGTTTACTCGCGGAGCTCTGTCTTCTCCCACGCGCTGCATCCAGCGTAGTCTGCTGAAGCCTCCCTCCGCTGCTAGTTGGGGTGGGTGATTTGCAGGCTGATCAACATCCCACCCCTCCTGCGACCTATGGTTTGACTGGATGTGTATTCAGAGCCAGTGAGCGTCGAACTTTCAAATTATTTTTAAAAATGGTGTTAATGTGCGGTAAAATAATTGTTGGCGTTAATTAATCAATGCGTTAACGCGATAATAACAGGTTAACGTGCCCAGCCATGAACATTATGTATGTATTCTTTGTGTGTTGCAGTTGCAGGAGCAGCTGGATTCCGCCGACTCCATCCTGGACCTCTGCACGCCTCAGTTGAAGCTCCGCCTACAGAAAGTGCAGCAGGAAGTGGTGGAGCAGTGGGAGGAGCTCCGACTTCACGCAGAGAAGAGGGAGGCGGAGCTAAAACTGGCATGCCAGAGATACCTGTTCCTCAACACGGTGAAGACGGACGGATTAGTGATTTAACAGAATTACTAATCGGGCTTCTCAGATCTTATCAATGTGTTTTTCTGCTCTCCAGGTGCAAGATTACTTCCTGTGGTGCAGCCAGCTGATGGGTGCGATGGCTGCTGAGGAGACCATCAGTGACGTGGCGACCGCCGACCTCCAGCTGGCCCAGCACCAGCAGCTGTGGGCCGAGATTGAAGCCAGACAGGAGACCTACCAACAGGCTCTGGACATGGGAGAGGAGCTACAGGCGCAGGACAGGGCCAACAGGAAGCAGGTGAGGAGGAGAGTGGATGGCTGTTTTGGTACCGGTCTGGTGTCAGAAGTGTTTAACTGTGTTTGTTCACGGGTCTTCCAGGTGTTGGAGAAGCTGGAGGCTCTGCGGGCAGAGCGAGACAAACTGGAGGAGCAGTGGAACGAGAAACAAAGCTGGTTAGAAACTGTTCACCTGGAGCAAGTCTTCTACAGAGACGTTAACAGCATGGACAAAACCTCCAGCTCACAGGAGGTACATCTCTAAAGGGAATGACAAACATCACGCTCGGTGTTGGATCAGTGGTAAAATATCTTCTGTGTCTCCACAGATCCTGTTGCAGAACAGCACTTTGGGAAACACAGTTGATGAGACAGAAGGTTTGATCAAACGCCATGAAGCTTTTGAGAAGTTGCTCATCTCGCAGGAGGACAAGGTCTGTGTGTTTAATCTCTTTTCCTGTACAGCTACAATGAACAGCTGCTACTTTTTTCCATTTACTCAATAGTCTGTCAGAGTCAAGGGGGGTATTTACCAAATGTCATGGACTTTAAAAATGTGGACATTTATGGGTAAGTGGTGGATTTAAGAAGTAAAGCATTTTTTAATTCATTATCCGATAAGAATGGCTACACACAGAAACCTAAGGATGATGCGTTTTATTATTCTATTCGACACAAAACGAGAGTCATCAAGCAGTGTGTCACTCTCTGTCTGTGTGCCGTCCTCATCCTCTTCGTTGTGAATCATCCACCTGAATATTATCTGACCTGTTGGAAGTCTGGGTTATGAAATGATACTGTGCTTTTGACGGATGGGGAAAGACATAGAAAATCAAACCGGTTTAGAAAACCTTAATGAACAAACGTTTTGAAATCAGTGTGTAAGCAGGATTTATAGAACATTTGGTTTTACTTATATTTAAACGTTTGACAATTTCAGACAAAAAATATGGACTTGATGTGTAAAGGCCTTAATGTGCTCTGTTCATCACAATTTGTTGGTGCTTAATTTTTTTTTTGCTATGTGGCTGAGCATTAACAATAAACAACTTTTAAAATTTGGTCCATGTTAACTTACTCGACCCTCTAGAAGACCGAATAGGGAATCTAGAACCGGACTCTTGTCACCTGGTGCCGCGACCTCTTTGTTGAACAGCCCTGCTTCAGATGATAACGATCCTTTAACTTGCAGTAAGGTGCTGCAGTGCTCATTTAAATCTTCCCTCCCTCTGTTTGGTCCAGTTGTTCTCTCTGAGGGAGCTGGGAAAGCGGCTGAAAAAGCAGCTGAGCAGAGAGAAGAGCGGACGGGTCCGAACTAAACTTAAGGCCCTCCTCCAGCGGCGTGATAGGATCAAGGAGCTGTCAGTCAAACGCAGGGAGGAGCTTGAGCTTTCCAGGATGCTGTGTATCTTTAACCGAGATGTTGCAGAGGTAACCAACTAATCAATCAGAGACTCTTCATCCGTATTTGACAATATTGTCGAGGATGGTTTTAATAAATAAAACTGAAGCCAAAGAACAATTTCTCAGAATTATTTTAGTTATATTAATTGCTGTTAAATTCTGAGAAGTTTCCTTCTATTTTTCTCGTCAGTGGGTTTTTCTGGTATAGCTGCAATATGTTCGGTAGCCTGTCTGTTTGTTTTAAGTGATTACCTGTCTGTTTGTTAGGCTGAGGAGTGGGTGTCTGAGCGGATACAGAAGATGGCGGAGGACGGTAAAGCAGACCTCAGCAATCTGCAGGCCAAGATGAAGCTTCTCCAGAAACATCAGGTGTTTGAGGCCGAGATCCTGGCTCACAGCGAGATCATCAGCTCTGTACTGCAAGTAAGTAGAGAGGAGATGTGGTTTGATTTGAATAAAATTGTGAGATGACAGAGACTTGATTTGACTAGATAAAATGAAGTGAGATTAGATGAGGTCAAATGGGATTAGAAAGACACGAGTCTCTTATGAGATTATGCGAAGTTATTATATATGTATATTATATATACAGTATAGGTATAAGATAAGAAGGTAGTACAGATATGCACATGAGGAGATGAAATAAAACGAGGAGTTGATGAAGGAATCAGATATAAGATTAAATTAGATGAGACAGAAATGAAATAAAACAGAAGTTAGATGAGGTGTAATAAGATGCTACAAGATAGGGATGTAAGATAATTAAGATTATAAGACAGTTTTTTAGAAGAAATGTAAATAGATGAGATGATGATGAAATAAAATAATCTAAGGAGTTGGACTGACATGACTGAATGAATGAGATAAGGTAACGGAGCAAGATGTTATGAGTTGGCATAAAATGAGGTCAGTTAACGTAATTTCAGATTAAAGGAAGAGTGGAATAAAATGAGGTAAAACTCATTGAACACCGTCTCCTTGTTTTGTGCCTGTAGGCCGGGGAGAAGCTTGTGTCCCTTCGCCACCCGAGGTCCAAGGAGGTGAAGAGGAGTGCAGCCACCCTGGAGCTCCACTGGGAGGAGCTGAAGAAGGCCATGGCCACCCGAGGAAACGCTCTGGAAGATAACAGAGACTTCCTTGAGTTCCTGCAGAAAGTTGAAGAGGTGGAGGCCTGGATCAGACACAAGGTACGAGCATAGACTGTACTGTACGACGTGTCTCAGAGCTCAGTTGTCAACCATGTTTATAGCATCAAGTAACTAATTAAAAGCAAACTTATCAGAAAGTGAACATGTGAACAAACATCAGCGTGATGAGAACTACCTGCCAGTGCGATGGTGTGTTTACAGTGTGTAACGTCTGTCTCTGACCCGTCTGTGTTGCAGGAGGTGATGATTAACGTTGGAGATGTTGGGAAGGATTATGAACATGGAGTTCAGCTGCTGAAGAAACTCGGCGAATTTAGAGGAACTGGAGATGGGGTGAGGGAGCGGTGTGGGGGTCTTATGCTATGTCATATAACTAAGAATCACATGTTTGATACCTACACTGTGGGACTTTCTATCACGCTTAAGTGTACTTTGAAGAGTGTCAACCAAATGTTTAAAATTAAGCAAGACTAACACAAGCGCACAGATTTGCTCCTCTTGCTTTCTTTCTTTGAGTGTGAGGAGATGTCACATTATTGAATTCTGTTAGTTTAAAATGGTTGTGACATTTACTGTGTGTAGCCCCGAGTTGCGTGGTTCCACTGTGCATTTTCCCCATAGTAAGTGCCGCTTAAATTATGTCGCTAACTACAACATGTAGGCTGAAATTCCTCAACAAAGCAACAGTATTCACTGTATCTTTCTCTATTACTTCAAGGCACTAACTAGATATTTGTGCATATTTGTATTTGTGTAATTTAATTACACTCAACGTCTGCACTGCCAAGCCTCTTGAATATGTAAAATAATACAGTATAATTTCACATATTTGCAGTAAAGTTTTGCCTCCAAACTAAGTGGGCTTGAGTCTAGAAATTCTTATCAAGAAACAATTCATCCGTACCTGTAGCTATGTCCATTTTTATCTACAAGCTCAGTCTTGAATATATATGGTATGTTTAATCTGTAGGACGTGACGGTGGACGACGCTCACATCACAGCCATCAACAGACTGGCAGGCAGACTGGAGAAGAGGCAGAGCGCTGATGAGCTGGTTACTGTTAGACAGAGGAGACAGCAGCTCAATGACAGGTAACTCACATTTAATATCACTTCTGTGGGTTATTTTATCGGCTTCACTTCACTAAATGTCACATCTCTTCCAGGTGGAGTAGGTTTCACGGCGATCTGAACATTTACAAGAAGAAGCTGGAGGGGGCGCTGGTGGTCCACGCCCTCATCAGAGAGCTGGAGGAGGTTAGAGAGAGAGCAAATGAGAAGGTCAGCCATCTGATACTACCCTCAAACTACATGTCAGATCACCCGCTGAGTCTTACTTACAGGGTTTTTGAATTTTAATAAAGTCTGTCTCTGTTTCTGTAGATGCTGCTGCAGGGTCAGGACTGTGGCTTTGATGTGGACAGTGTAGAGAACCTGATCAGACGCCACGAGGAAACAGAGAGAGAGGCTGGGGTCATCCGGGAGAGGTCAGAGGTGAGTTAGAGGGATTGTTTCACCATCCTCAGGACTTTATAGACCTGCGGCAGTATTTTAAATAGTGCCCTACATCTCCGCCCTAGCTGTAGGACGCTGCCAAAAATCTGATAGTGAGTTTGAGCGAATCCTGTAAAGTCAAGCTAAATAGACTCATGTACTCAGGCCCTGGAGAAGGAGGTCTCTGATCACCTGATGGCTCGATCAGTGATGAGCGACAAGCTGAAAAACAAACAGAGGGAGGTCCAGGAAGCTCTGAAGACTCTGGACAAGGAGGTGAAACACAGGTGAGAGAGACTGTTTTATTAGCAGCAGTTCAGACGTCTAAAGAAGATCATTCACTCTGTTGGAGTTTTTGAACAGCGAAAACCTTTAATTTTCAACAGCTTATCAAAACACCGTTAATTAAGTAACATAATTAAAATCACACTTTCATATTATGATTTTGACATGAAACAAACAATCGTACAGTCTGTCATTGAGTCTGCACCCTGATGGTGTGAGTAAGCAGATGGACTCATGTGAGACGTTGTTTGTTAAGGAAGGAGAAGCTGCAGGAGGCTCACCAGCTGCAGCTGTTCAAAGCCAACCAGCGTCTTCTGCTGGAGTGGACTGTCAAACAGAGCAGTGAGATGGCAGAGAAAGGCCTTCCCAAGACCAGAGCCGAGGCCTACCGGCTCATCACGGAGCATCAGGACTGGAAGGTGAGAGCCGTCTCCAAAGTACTAGATCTGCGAGTTAGAGTACTTCTACCTGACTTAGTACAGGTTGATACAGTAGATCAGATGGAACAGTAAACTGTGCAAACTAAATTCTGCTGTTTGTGTATTTCCAGACGGAGCTCGACGCCCGTGCCGAGCGCATCGACTCCGTTCGGGACTTCGGTTTAGGTCTGATCCGGTCTGGTCACAGTTCCAAGGCAGAGATCCAGAAGGCCCTGAACCAGCTGGAGAAAGTCAAATCCGAACTGGACCGAGCCTGGCTGAACCGTAACACTAAGCTGGAGCAGGCCCAAACCCTGCAGGTGATCATCTGAGGTTAACTTTAGTGGGAAATGGGTGTAAAATACATTTGAATGTAAATCTATATCTGCATTTCTACTAAACTGTATAGGATGTACAGTGTAAAGCTAAAATGATGTGACCTGTTGGTAACTTTAGGTTTAATCATGCCTACTGTTACATTATAGTTTGGTTTGGTTACATTGTACTATGTACTAGTACTAGTACTAGTACATAGTACATAAGCAAATTTGTAATCAAAAGTCACGTAAGTTTCACGTGAGGATTAAGTTGAGTTACTTAAAATCAGGTTTTCTCAACTTCTTTTTAAGCCTGGAGTGCATTTTAATATTTATATTTAAATGCATTTAAATATTATATTTATATTTCATACACAAACACACAAACTAAAGGTGCTTTACATAATGCAAAACAGCAGGTCGGTACGTCTTTTTGATAACCAAATATTTTTGAATTGTTGAATTTTGCCCAGGGCCTTATAGCTGGCTAATGTACTGACTCGTCCTTCATGCAGGTCTTCCTGGCCTCCGTAGAGCAGTGTGAGAGCTGGCTCAGTAACAAGGAAGCCTTCTTATCCAATCAGGACCTGGGGGTAAGATCCACCTGTGTCCGTCACTGATGTGGGAAACATCGTTTTATTTTTAAAGAAGTTGCCCAGTGTGCTGAAAAACATACCCAGTTTTACAAACCGTCGCATCAGCTTCTTCTCTTCTGTGGGTGCAGAGCTCGGTGACAGACGTGGAGACTCTGCAGAGGAAACAGGCTCAGTTTGAGGAGGCTCTGGAGGCTCAGGCGGAGCAGCTGGATGAGGTGGAGAAAATGGCCCAGAAGATGATACAACAGAAGCACTATGACTCTGACAACATCAGATCCAAGAGCAGAGAGCTGGCCAGCAGGTAATTAAGACCACTGACATCATCAGACCTCTGTTCTTATCCCTTAAAAAACACTTTGACAGAGTTGTTCCCTCTATGTGGAAAAAGGATTGTTAGTTATTAAAAACTTTACCTGTATGTCTGATCACCTGTGTGTAGGTGGAGCCAGCTGCAGCAGCAGAGCAGATCTCGTCACAAAGCTCTGGATCGATCACTGCAGCTGCAGCAGTTCTTGTCCAACAGCTACCAGGTACTTTACTGTACTGGACTCAGTGCTACTAAACCTTCTTGTAGTGTACATCGTTCTTGTTTCCTGTTTGTCTGCTTACGTCCGGTTGCCATTGCTGGCTATGCTAACTTGAGTCTACAGTCCCGGTTCACACAGTCGATGTTCAAATTCTCAAAGTTGGGAACACATGTCTTCATTTATGAGGAGGTCATGTGTAGTTATTTATTTATTTGACACAATAGTCTATGGTACTCTTCATTGTACAACTCTGGTGTGCTCTATTGGACTGTACTCTATTGTACTCCTCCATGCTCAACTTTAATCAGCTCTGTTGTATCCAATGTGTTTCCGTCCTGCTTTGTGTGCTCTAAGCACTCTTTTTTTTTCTGATAAACCAGGTGTGTGTTTTATCCTGTAGCACATATGCGTGTGTGTAGTAAATGTGTGTGTTTTCCAGGTGTGTGTGTGGCTGAACGAACGTAATGCTGTGGCGTTAGATGAGAGCTGGAGGGAACCAACAAACCTTCAGGCCAAACTGCTGAAACATCAGAGCTTTGAAGCCGAGATCCTCGCTAACCGCTACAGAGTGGACACACTCACCAAGGTCTTTGTGTTTTGCCATTTACCTTTAAGTGTAACATCAGTGTAAGTGAACTTTCCTGCTTGTCCTGTTGTGTTGTCCTTCACTAATAAACACACAGTCTATTTTATGCTATATTCTATGCTGTCGGACGGAAACTTTTTTCAATGTGAGCTATAACACACAGGAAGTGTGTTTGACCTGCGTGCTGATGTCACGTGTTTGTGCAGGAAGGAGAGAAGCTGCTGTCTGAATCTCCCTCAGCTGAATTGAAGGCTCGACTCACAGATCTGACAGAAAGCTGGGCCGGTCTGATCCACAACTGTAAGGAGAAGAAAACCAGACTGCAGCAGGCCTACCAGGTACACAGACAATAGCACACACACACAGACACAAAATACTAGATTACTGTATCTAGTAGTTAAAGCTAGCTAATATAAAGTAATTAAAACTAGCTAACTGTGTATAAAGTAGGTAAAATTAGCTCCACCTTGAGCAGCTCTGTTGGTAAAATACTGCTATAACATTGATGCATCAGTGTAAATAATCTAATAGTCAGATAACAGTCACAGAAGACATTTTACACCATTACTTACTACGTGAAGCTGATAATACATCTGTACATTTATTTAAGTAGGATTTTGAATACAGGACTTTTACTTGTCTTACTTACTTTACTTGAAAATGTCACTAAATGAACTAGAAAAAGAGATTCAAACATTCAATGTGTGTGTTTTGTGCAGGCGCTGCAGTTCCAGCGTTCATTGGATGACATGGAGCAGTGTGTGGGGTCAGTGGAGAGGGAACTGGCCAATGAGGACTGTGGAAGCGACCTGCCGTCTGTCAGCAGGCTGCTGAAGGCTCTGCAGGGGCTGGAGGAGGAGGTGGACGGACACAGAGACAGAATCCAGGTAAACAAAAGTCTGCAGTGATATGTTAGATGGTTTATTTGATTTTTTTAGTTTAAATCTGAGGTATGATATAGTATAAATATATCACTTATTATTTTTTAAATTTTTTACAGGGTCTGGTGGAAACAGCGAAGAGCTTCCACTCTCAGGGAAACTTCCTGGCTGAGGAGATCCAGACCAGAGTCGCACACACCATCAACAGGTTTGATAACTGTTTTGTGAGATGTGAGAAATATGTCTTTGGTGTAAATGAGAAAGCTATTGGGGAAGAAGAGATTTATTTTCAAAACATATCTGGATCTTATTAAACAGATGTCATTAAATATCAGGATCTAATAATGAGAACCCAAACTCTCTGTGTCTGTAAACACCAGTCACAGTTTACAAATCCACTTCCTGCTTTAACTTTAACCTACTGCACTGTACTGTAGCTGTGTGCATGCTTTGGATTTAATCTCCAGATACAGTGGTTTAGATAATCTGGATAAACTGTTTCCAACCTGAAGTGTTTATTGTGTTTCTGTTCGAGTACAATCTGATCAAAAATTAGACCCACACGTGCAATTATCCTTTAACATTGCACTTAATTATAAATACCAGAAGTTTCCTTATGCTCAGAGGTAATAATAACAGTTGTGTGTTAACACCAGTGAAAAAACTCTTCTCTGTCAGGTACAACAGCCTGTTGGAGCCCCTGCAGAGTCGGAGGGAAACCCTGGAGGCCTGGCAGGTTCTGTTCCAGTTCTACAGAGACCTGGAGGAAGAGGTGGCCTGGCTGAGCGACAGACTGCCCTCCATCACTGCTAAAGACTTGGGGAGCTCCCTGAGCAGTACCCAGCAGCTGCTCCACAAACACCAGGTGCTCACTGACACGCTGCTGTACTGATTCGCTGTTCACCGAAAAATGGAAAAACAAAGATATATATATAATAACCTGCGCTGTTTTAAAAAAAGTATTTGAAATACTTTTTTTCAGGCTGTGATGCAGGAGATCTCAAGCCGCGCCCCTTTGGTCCAGGCAGTCCAGGAAGCAGGACAAAGTCTGGTGAGGAGACACCACTTTTTTTATGAAACTCTGTGTATATTTAAGTTATGTTTAATTTAATTGAAGAAGACATTCACCATATATTTATGACAACAATAAATTCACCCTCGCAGGTCAGAGGTCGTCACTTTGCGTCTCACGACATCCGGGAGCGTCTGGAGGAGTTGAGCTGTCTCCATGAGGAGCTGAAGACGGAGGCGGAGACGAAGGGGAAACTCCTGCAGGAAGCACTCAGCATCCACACCTTCCTCACTGAGGTAACACTCAGACAGAGCCAAAATAAATATAGAAAGTTTGTTGATATTATATAAATGTTTGAGTCTTTGTGTGAGCATGTAAATATGTGTTTTAGTTCATTACGTTGTGTGTGTGTGTATGTTAAGGTGTCTGAGCTGGAGCTGTGGTTGGAGGAGCAGCAGGCAGGTTTGGAGTCTCGAGACAGTGGTAGGAGCGAGGAGGCGACAGAGGCTCTGCTGAGGAGGCTGGACTCTGTGGATGTGGAGCTGGAGAACCAGAGGAGGCTGTTGGAGAGGCTGCAGGAGAGTGGAGCCTCACTGCAGCACCTTGGACATCCCAACAGGTAAACCAGAAAGGTAGAAAAACCTGTAAACTCAGGAGGTCAGGTAGGACTGTTGGCGTCTACATGACGACTGAATGTGTCTGTTCAAGATTTGTTTGTCTGATTAACTTTGGTTTTATCTCTAGGAATCTCAAAATGTTTTTGTTTCTTAATGATAAAGTTGTTCACAGGTTGTCTGTCTGTCTGTCTGTCTGTCTCAGCCACCTGATCAGTGAGTCCCTCCCAGCTGTGCTCGAACACTTTGAGACTCTCCTCCGACTCTCCTCTGCTCGTCGCGGTGCTCTAGAAGACCAGCTCCGCCTCTACGTGTTTGAGAGAGAAGCCAAAGAACTACAAACATGGCTGACCTCCAAGAAGACACTGGCAGAGTCAATGGGTTGTGGAAAAGATTTGGAGGATGTAGAGGTGAGTGAACATTGCTGTGTAAGACTATCATAACTATAATGTCCAGATTTTTAAATGTTCTTGCACGACCGCTTGCATTTAACATTTACTAACTTTGGCTATTTTAAGTTCAACTAATTGCTGTTTCAGAGATTTATTCAACCCGTGTGAGCGGACACAACAGAGTGAGATTCCTTTGGGTGCTCATAATCAGCACAAATAAGCTAGCCATCAAGCTGCTACACTTCAAATTTAACTCATAACAAGCTAACTGACTGCTAAAACGTTTATAGAATTGAACAAGCTGAAGCTTAGAGGTGTAAATCTTCACTAGCCTCGCGATCCAATGACAATTCTTAAAGTATGTCAGTGTATAGCATCCTTTTTTATTTTGAAAATGCTTAAAAAAATCAGATTACAACAGTCTATAATATAAAAATTATACCAAGTTTAAAGCCAGGTTCTGTGTGACCCACCTCAGTACATACAGAGGTAAACCTCTCTATCAGATTTTGATGGCAAACCTGACAGCGCCTCCTTAAGTCTTGGATGATCAGCCGGTCTCGATGTATTCTTCCTGGTATGATTTTTTGTGAAGCAGATTTTACACTCAGCGTGCGTCTTGTCCATAAATGTGTGCTTATTTGGAAAACTTTTTCACAACTACCTAACAGATTTTTAATTTAATTTTTCTGCTGAAACAGCCCCTGAATATATTTATTTGCTGCTGAATGATGGTTTCTGTATGTATTTCATTACATTAAAAAGGGACAATTCAAATTTCAGTTGAACTGTAAAAGATCATTTCATGTCATTTATTTATTTTTCTAATTTAGATAAAAAATTTACAGACTTAAGACTTCAGCAAAGTTCTGGCATTACTGCTTGCATTAAACATTTGGTAACTTAGGCTTACTTTTGTTAAATGAAAAAATGTAAAGAGCTGATGAAAGTTTTGGTATTGACAGCTGCAAGTCAAAACCTCCAGCGTTCCAACTGTAAAGCACCCTTCTCCCCCCTCCATCTGCAGGTCCTTCAAAAGAAGTTAGAAGTTCTGGTGTCCGAGATATCCAGTCTGGGTCGGAGCCGGCTGACCTCAGTACAGCAGCTCGGCAGAGGGCTGCAGCAGGACGGCCAGGCCCGGAGGATGGACGATGCCCTCAGCAGGCTGTGGGATGACCTCAACAGCAGTCTCAGGACCAGAGATCAGGTACAACATAGTGGATAATGCACATCGATCTGATGCCTGTGGTGGTTTTGGAGAAATCACAGTCTCAAGTCTGTCCCCTTGTCTTCCAGAGTCTGCAGTCAGCGAGGGAGATTCATCAGTTTAACCATGATATCGACGAGCTGAAGGGCTGGATGGCTGAGAAGGAGGCTGTGCTAGACTCAGAGGACCAGGACTTGCACTCTATCCAAACTCTGCTGACACAACATGAGGCGCTAGAGGTAGGAATCATCCAGCAGGATACACAGGCATGAAGGACCCCCATCTGGAGAGGGGTGGGAAATCTGAAAAAACATAAAACTCGCAACAACCTGGGATCTGAATTTTGATGTTGATATAATCAGAGCCAAAATATGTGTTTAGTTGTGGAGATAGGATGACATCCTTCAGACTGAACTGCTTTATGAAGACAGCATAAATCTTTAATTGCAAAAAGCTGCTGAATCAATCAGTGACGCTGATGATTTTATACCTTTAGGTCAGTTTAGTTTAATGACATGCAGAATCATCTGTACATGAGCTTACCTGTCTTGTTGCTGATGTCTGCCATCAGAGGGACCTGGTTTTGATCTCTGAGGAGGTGACCAGGAGCCAAGAAGAGGGCCGGTCTCTGAACAGACGACAGCCTCAGGCCAGACCTGCTGTGACTCAGAGGCTGGACGAGCTGGAAGCCTGCTGGACCAACATCCAGGACAAGGCCTCCCAGCGCCGCACTAGACTGGGCCAGGCTGAAGACGTGCAGAAATACTTTTCCCACTGGAGTGAACTCATGTAGGTCCCCTTCACATCTCACTTTGGAGTGATTCAAACAAACTCAGGCCGACAGGCCTGCCTTCAACATGAAGACGCATCAAAACAAAATACTACTTATAGCTTTATGACTTGTATGTTGAATATGCACTACAGCAGAAAATTATTATTTTTATTTATTAGATTTTATTTACCTTCAGAGAGAAATTTGCATGACACAGCAGCAGCACATGAACCACACAGTGCAGAGAATACTGCAAAAAAAAAAAGCCAAACACAACGTAAAAGTATGGCCTTTTAAACATGTGCATGCATACAAGTGTGCAAATTGCAGTAAGGTGTTAAAAAAGCTGTTAGATTCGTCTTTATTGTCACAAATGCATAAGTACACAGTGAAATGTGTTTCATGGAGAAGCCCCCGGGCTGCAGCTATATATTGCCAAAAGTTAAGGAAATATAGCAGTAGCAAGACCTCAGCAGCCTCCCGGTCCACTGACTGACAACACTGCGACATTAACATAATAATACTGATGTTGGAAGCTGATATTGATTTTTAAGACCAAATAATCTGAAAATTAAATGTTCATGAAACAGGATTATCCATCTTGTGTCTCAGGGCCGTGTTAAGGGAGATGCTGTCTCTGGTACGAGGCGAGACGCTGAGCGTGGAGGGAACTGACCTGGAGCAGCTCATTAAAAAGCACGATGAGTACCGTGTCCAGATTGACAGACAGCTCAGCAAATCACAGGATGTGAAAGAGGAAGGGAGGCGTCTGATGGAGGAAGGAAACTTCATGTCCCAAGAGGTAAGCTTGAAAGGTCTAAAAGAGCACTAAAAGGATCATAGTCTGCTAATAACTTCTTACCTGAAATCCTGATCTTCCTCTGTTTGATTTCCCGTCCTCCTCTTAGGTGGGGGAGCGTGTCTGTGAGCTGGAAGAGCTGGAGGTGCAAGTGAAGAAGGTTTGGGACGAGACCAGGCTCCTGTATGAGGAGGAGCTGGAGAGTTCAGTTCTGCAGAGGGAGCTGGAGCAGGCAGAGCGCTGGCTGAGCTCCTATGAAAACATACTGATGGCTGAGGACTACGGGGTAGGTCTAGACCAAATTGAGGAGTGGTCAAGAACTGTGTGACCCCTGACACCAAGAAGTTGAGGGGTATTAGTAAGCTAGTCCAGAGGTTTTCAAACCCTGCCTCTCATCAAGGGGGCTTGAGAAAGTTGAAAGGAACAGATTCATGCAGGTGTTAGTTACAGGAAGTTAGTTGCTGTAGTTTAGCTGATGATTTGGCCAGTTAGCAACACGGTGAGCAGGTGGAGCTGCTGCAGTGACAGACAGCTCATGGAGGGGACATGAGCTCATGACACACATTTTTAGATTTAGTTAGATTTAGTGTGACTTACAGTTTCAGAGAATATCATGTTATTTTGAGTTTATGTCTTTCATTATCTCACATTAACATCCACAAATCTGTTTAAGTTTAAGTTTTCTCATCTAGTGAGAGTACGTACATCCATGGTGGGTACACTGCAAACAGGAGCCGCTAATTCAGCTACTTTTAATAGAAACAATTTGCCAAAATGTGAACAAAAAACAAAACAAAAACAGGGCTGAAGTTGGAGCCCACGACTAATTAACTGCTTCCATGGCAACATGATACTTCCTGCTTACATCCCCAAAGCTCCCAAATTATGAGAACTGTAGTTTTACAACTTAGCGCCTGCCTGTCCTCGACTAAATTTTAAATGTGGGTTGCTAATGTGGTGGATCTAGAACACAATAGATAAAGCTAAAGTCTGAACTCCGCCAAAAACTGAGGGGTATGTCTACCCACAATGAAGACTTCTTCATAGCTCTGTATCACTCTAACGACTGCGGGGTAATTCTTAACTTCTGGTTATACCAGGTAGTCTCTGAGACACCATTCAGACCATATTGTCATCAAAACCTTTCTTATAAAAACATGGTGGTCTTAAGTGTTTTGGTTCCTCCAGGACTCTGTGTCGGATGTTACGGAGCTCCTGAAGAAACAGGAGGACTTGGAGGCCATGATCCAGGCCCAGAGCGACCGCTTTATCGCACTGCAGAAGAAGAAAACACAGGTCGGTTGGTAACTTCCTGTTTGTGGATTGGAAACTGTAAAATACTTTTTTTCTCTTTGCTCCAGTGTTTTCTTTTTCTTCTCAGAGGGAGAAGAGACTGGGTCTTAATGGAAATGAGAACATAGACCCTGAGGACAGAAAACCTCCAGCAAGAGTTTCATCCCTGAGGAGTAAAAAGTCAGATCAGAAGACCCCGTGGATCTCTTCCTCTAGAGATAGCATTCGAAAAGTCAGCACTGGCAGGACGACGGACAGAACATCCAGATCGCCAGTCGAGAAAACCGACAGTACCTTGGTGGCGACCAGCCTCACAACCTCTGCTAGCACCCCACCTAGCCCATCTCTCCAACCTGACTTGAGGGGATGCTTGAGCTCCAGCAGGAAGGCTGAGAAATGGGAGGTGGAAGACGAGGCTAGCGGTCCTCCTGTTAGTCCCAGCTCCAGCACAACTGTAAATCCTTGGAGACATCGAACCAGCCACTCAGACATGATGCCTGGCACTCCCCTCAGAGCATCAAATGAGCCCTACTCTCCTCCTTCCTCCCCCAAACCTCCCTCCTCTCCTCAAACATCTGTTTCTTCTTCACCTAAAGACACTCCTAATGAAGACCGTCGTCACCGATCCAGACCTCCTCTGGCTCCAAAGCCCAGAATCTCCTCCACAGGGCGGGTGTTTGGACGGCGCTTTGAGCCCCCGAACCAACCAGAGAAGCCCACTACACCACCTGACTCTCCTCCACTAATCAGAGAGCTTGTTGCTCCCACTAAGAGGCCAACTCCCCCAGTCACAGAAAGATCCCCTCGCTCTTCTTCATCAAGGAAAGAGCTCCACAACCTGGAATTACCGATCAGCGAACAGCCTGATCTTCCTGATCCTCCGACTCCACGTTCTGCTGAAGAGGTTACACCACCTGAATCCCCCACTTCTGCACCAATTAGAGAGGAGGGTACTGAGTCAGCTGACCTTGCTCTTCCAACAAAGGAGCTGCCTCCATCTACTCCACTGCAGCAGTGGAAGTTAGAAGATCTACCAGATGAAGAATCAGGCGTCCCCAGCTTCACAGCGGAGGTAAAAACTGCCACTCAAGTCTATTTAAGTGTCAGGACATTATGATTATTGGAAACCGACTGGTAGCTGCTCTCTCACACCTGTGGTATTGTTAGGTGACAGCGGTGCAGCCAGTCAGAATGGAAGGGATGCTGGAGATCAAACTAAAACAAGGAGGAAACAAGGTGAGAAACTTCTGACCTCAGTAAGTTTTCACATACAAGGAATTTGCTTTAGTATTTTGAACAATTACGATAAACATAGAAATAGAAAACTCATAAATCATAAATTTTCAATATAAAATATATAAATACATGTGTTTTAACATGAAAAGAGATGCACAGTGTTCAAAACAAAGAGGATGGAGTGTGCAAAATATTGACTAAAAGTGTGCAGTTCCTCACGTGATGTAGAATATTTACAATGAGTTAAAAGGTTTAGTGTTTTTGAGCAACACACTGAAGGCCAAGTTACTTTCAAAGATTGTGACATTAGCATGTCAACCAATAAATGTAATGTAACAAGCGGAGCAGAATAATTTCTATTGTACAAGAGACTAGAGGTGGGGAGGGGGGGGGGGAGACATCTGCTAAACTAGTCACAAGACTTTCTTCAGCTGCAAACATGCTCAGTTATTACTCTTATAAATGTTTAAGCCATGAAGTCTCTTCATTTTCCTGTTTAAATGCATTTTAACTTCTTGTATATTTATTTATAAAACGTTTACGATAATGCCTCAAATTTAGGAAAATGACACACAAACAGCAGCTAACACAAAACGTATTTGATTAATAAAAATAATAAGGCACCTATGGATCAAGTAAAATATTTCTTGATTTGCCCAAATTTCAGTTTTGTTGATCAACACTGATCATAGCTAATTTTATACTGAGTGCAGGCTTTTACAACTTTTACCTCCAAAATGGCTGCATAGCCCTTATGACCTTAGGTGGGCATTGTCTGACAGGTGTGTCTTGTGTCTGTGTGATTGGCTGCTGCTGCAGAGTCTGGAGCACTGGGAGGAGGTGTTTGCTGTCCTCGAAGGAGAAACACTCAGCCTGTTTAAAGACAGAGAAGCTGCTGCAGAGGTACAACAAAACAGAACGCTGAAAAGATCAACCTGGTGGCAGAAGATTGTGTTTAATGTCACACTGTTATATTTACTGATACATGAATTTTGAGTTTCACTTTTAAAACAATGTTCCTGATTGATGTCTTTTTTTATTCCATGCTTTACTTTGTGCCATAAAAATACAATCATTCTCCTCTCTTCTTCTCCCGCTAATGTGCCGATTACAGTTTAGCAGCAAATTCTGACACAACGTACTGAAACAAGCTTTGGTATCTCTGCTGCTTGTGTTCATGAAAAAAAATGTTCAATAAAGTTATATTTCAGAAATAACATCAAACAACAGACGAAGACTTACCCTTTGCCCTCCTTGATAACCTCGTAGAAACACTTGAGAGTGTGTTGTGTTTCCACAGAGGACCTCTAGGTGGCCCCCTATCAACATGGTTGGAGCTACTTGCAGGGAGAACGTTTACTACAGGAGGAAGGAGAACACGTTCAAACTGATGTGAGTGAGCTGCAGAGACTCTTTCAAGTTTCACTGGAAGAAGAAGATTTGACCTTTTGAATCCTGATCCATATTCTCTCAGTTGACTTTAATCTTTTTTTTTTTGCTGACAATGTGTCAAATATATATTCCAGAAAATTATGGAAGATAATATGTTGTGTTTACACTGAGTGAAAAATTCAGACGTCATGTTTTTATGTTTTATTCTATCAAAACATTTAAATATAGATGCCCGATGCATCATTTTAGACACATCTCTCCAATTCAGTTCTGACATATTTGGTATTTTGGGAACTAAATTTGAGAAGTTTTGTAGGTTTGAGCTTCACAACATTTTGTGTCTCTGTAAATAAATGTTCTTAGAAGGTTTGTTGTTGTTGACTGTGAGTGTTTCTGTGTGTCAGACTGGAGGACGGCAGTCAGTATCTGTTCGCAGCGTCCAGCAGAGAAGTCCAGCTGCTGTGGATGAAGAAGCTCCAAAACTGCACTGAATCTGCCGGCAGCGACTCTGACGACTCAGGGTGAGCTGACAGATACTTTATACAGGACACGAGAGAATTATTCAGATCTTAATCCCACCCTGTGAGAATACTCCACTGCAAGTAAAAGTTCTGCATTCAATAAAGTATTGTCAGCAAAATGTACTCAAAGTACCAAAGTAAACGTACTCATAGTGCAGTAAAATGCTCCTGTAAGTGTTTCACTATTATATCTGATGTTTCTGGATTAATATTCCTGCTGCATTAATGCGTATGTTGCATTTTACTGCTGTAGATGTTTAAGGTTGAGCTCATTTAACTTCTTTATGTCCTTTTGGGTATTTTAATCTACAGTAATACGTCATGCTCTAAAAGGTCATCGTGTGTTTGTAGCGTCGCTGTCCGACATATCTCTAAAGAGTCAACTTTGCATGGCAGTTTTTATTATTTATCTTAAAAAGGAGAAGGATTTTCTCAGAACATAAAGGAACACTTCATCCTGCAGTTTTTCACAAACATGTTGGAGATATGTGGTTTTCACTGGACAAAAAGGGGGTGGAGACTGTAATCTAAAGAGAGACAAAGCTGTTAGACACATGAATTGGAACTAATATAGTACAATATCGTAGCATGAAATTAAAATACTCAAGTAAAGTGAAAGTACCTTGAATTTGTACTTAAGATACAGTACTTGTACCCAATTACTTTTCACCACACTCTTAGACACACCACATGTACCTGCCTTTAATCTAAATCTTTTTCTTCTTAACGTGAGTTGAGTCGAGACAAAATGTGAATTTGGGAGTTTGGGTCAGTATCCTGGAGTTTTATGAATGACTTTTTAAATATGCATCCCAAGAGGGAAAATGGAGAGAAACTGGAGGAAAATATACGAAACAAGAGTTCCTGATAAGAACTAATATCAGTCTCTCAAACAAACACTTGGCATGCTGACAAATAATAAACCCCCTACGTATATTCACAGCTAACAAATTAGTGTAATTGAAGGTGAAATTCAGCTTTGTGCTCTGTCTAAACTTACTTTCAAATAGCACATTGAAGAGGTGAGGACCGAATACACCTCACTTGTCTTCATTATCCAGTAATGACGCCACTGATCCTGTAGTGTGAGGGGATTAAAGACATAATCTTCAGGTCGCCGACATACAACCGTGCTGATTCCCTCTTCTCAGCCTCGAGTTCATCCACAGTTTAATTTTCTTTTTTTGCTTTTCTGTGACAGCCCACACAAAGTGCAACCAGTTGTCGACAAAAGTCCGCCCCCGTATTTGTTTATGTCTGAAGTCGTGTTTGAAGATCCAAAGTCACCAGAACCGGCGCTCAGAAATCATTTAGTATAAATGATAAGTGTGTGGAAAATATGCGTCTGGACTGAATCGTCTGGTGTGTGCGTTCTTAGGATCAAGAAATACTAAAAATCTGTTAAATCTGTTATGTCTGTGGTATCCCACGATTTTCAAATAGGATTAAGATTTGAAAATCCTGTAGTTTGCACCAGGCACCGAAGTTGTTCTACATCAACACTGTGCATCTCGTCTACACCGCTGCTTCAGCCTCCTCCTCCTCAACCTCAACCAAAACCTCAACATTTTAATGAATGTCTTGACTATATTGAACAAAAAGTCGGACCTCAAAAATGTAGTGACTTTTTTGTCAGGCTGCACGTTTCAGCTTGTGGCCTTCATGAGTCAACATACCACACATGCAATCATACACACAAATATACACACATTTAAAAAAAAGGCATAAAATACTAATCAACATTTAAAAAAAGCACATAAATGAGGAATCTGAAAATATTTAAGGAAGGTATAATTTACATTTACTCATTTGACAGCCGCTTTTATCCAAAGCGACCTACGAGTAGCCATGTATAGTTGTAAGAGCAACAATAAATAGTAGTAAGAGCTATTTGCACATACGGCATCAGTGAGATAAACACCTTGGGGAATCAGTCATTGAATAGTGCAATCAATACAAGAGAATTGTAAAGAGATAGAAGAAGAGCACAGGAAGTGCGTGATAGAGGTGTTATAAGAGGAAGAGTTTCTTGAAGTTAGAGAAGGACGCCTCTGCTCTGATGGGATATGGTTTGTTGTTCCACCATCGTGGTGTCACAGATGAGAACAGTCCGGGGCTGAGACTGCCTTGTGTGGAGGGAAGTCCTTATTCAGTCCAAAGTTTGTCTCTGTTTCATGATCTACAAGAACTACATTAAATATTAGTATAGAATCAACAAAATAAGTTAAATTTGGGAATACTTGATCAATGTATAAGACTAAGAATCTCACCATGAATTCACTGCCAGCTTGAGACCTTGATCTGCTGTGCTATGAACATAATTTTGATCAGAAAGTACTGAGGTTTGATGCATTAATATTTTTGTCCTGGCTGTCATTTCCATCACTGGCCTGATTACTCCTGCGTTGATAGAATGCTCCTGGTCTAAATAATTTTACTTATAATAATGATTTTTTTTGAAATGAACTGAGTGCTGCTGGTACAAAAGCTTTGTGTGGCCGGTTTTGGCTTTGGAGTCAAACAGGACGTCTGTCGGTCCGAAGTGTTTTGATGGACTTTCAGACTGAAGTGGTTTCCTTCAAACAGCGTAAGGTAATTTGACTTTGACTTTCACATCTACCTGTTCACGCTGTGCACTGTGGGGACGCCGGGCACCTCTCAGGTGGGTGAGAGGCCAATGAAATGGAACTCCCTGCCAGCAGGATTTTTCTTTAATGAGATACTTTGACAAGGTGAATTACATTCAGCGTGCGCACAATGGTGGAGAACCACACAGTGGCACAGGACGCAGCCACGGGTCTGCTCAGCTGTCATGCATTACGTCTGGTTCAGTTTGCGGCATGGAGATGAAATATACGGCACTGCAGAGGCAACATGACTAATGCAGTCACAAAATACATTGATGAAAGGATTTCTGCAGGAGAGACACAGACGGGGACAAATTAAAGGAAGAAAAACCTGAATAAATGAGTGGAGAAACACATCTTATGTAGATGCTTCCACACAGGTGCACTGCGTGGTACAATGTGACAATTAATATCCAGTCTCGCTCTGTGGCATGTATAAAAATGCTGAGCTGGCCCAGGTGATTCTGTATCAAGATGGTGACAGGAAAAGATCCAAGTGTCTTCGGAAGAGGGTTCATTGTCGGCAGGGGCTTCATCACAAAGACGGCTAAGCTGTCTAGTGACATCTGCGTTTAGATCTTTGGGAAAGACGTCAGTAACTGTGGTCGACCGTGGTGCTCGTGCATTAGTGCGATACGTAGAGCGTTTCTTCCTCAGGTGACTTGAGAACGTCAGTGCAGGAGGTGATCAGACGGTCGGCAGGAACAGTCTGTCCACTGTTACACAGAGATGGATGCTACATAAACCCCTCATCACAGAGATGAACGCGCATTTGAGAGTTCAGAGACACTGATCTACAGAAATCTGGTAAAAGATACGTGGTCAGATGAGGCGTCCTTCACCATATACTGGAGGAGCGAGCGAGTGCATGTGTGGTGAACACCAAGAGGGACGGTACAGGCCTGAATGCTGGACCCCTAGAGGGAGGGGCTTCGTGGCTCTGTTAGGACGTGTGGGGCATTTTGCTGGCATTGATTGGGTCCACTTAGCAAGAAGGGTCACTGCAAGTGTTCACCTTTACCGTGTGATGAAACACGTCCACCCTGATGGGAGTGGTCTCTTCCAGGATGATAGTGCCCCCCATCCACAGGGCAGCGGGGTTCCCTGAACAGTTTTACGAGTTAGGCTATGGCCTAAGCAGGCACCAGATCTAAACCCAGTTGCCGACGTTTTAGACAGCACTCTCCAAATCAGGAAATATCTTTTGGAAGATTCATCCCTCTGGTAGAGTTCAGAGACTTGAAGAATCAATGCCAAGGCGCATTGAAACTGTTCTGGCGTCACGTGGTGGCCCAACACCTTACTAAGACACGTCTGTGTGTTTATTTAAAAGGTGCAGAAATAATACTTTAAAAAGGAGACATTTTGGCTTTAGCAGCAGTGGGCTGTAATTTGACCAATAACTGCTGTTTCTCTCAATATCTTCCCCAGTTTCTGGTTAGATAGCTGGTAAGATAACATTAGTTTTTTAGCTTTTAGGGTTGAAGAATAGGGCTCAACAATTAATCGAAATCTCATATTGGCCTTCTGCAGTTCAAATCACAGGAAGTTTAGTATTTGTTAAAGGTGAAATATCTGTCAAAATGCCATTTTAAATTAAATATTGTGGCGCTGCAGAGATGTCCTGGCCTTCACATCATATTCTATAGACTGAAGAAAACATCTTTGTTATGTACAGATCCCAGAAAAAAAATCACACTACAATCATTTTAATGTTTTTCACTGAAAATGAGAATAATGATGTGAATATTGTCATTCCCTTCAATATTTATGCAATATTTTTTTAATTGTTTAGCCCTGTTTGAGAACCAACTAAAATAGATTTGAACAATAGGTGCATTAAGCTAAAACGTGTAAAACTTCACCCCACTGTTGATGAAGACATAAATAACAGTTCCAGCAGGATTTCTCAGGTTTTTGTGATAGTTCTCTGATCAAAATGACTAAATTTACAGCTTTTTGTTTGTTTGTTTTTAAAACAGTTTCCCCTTGCTTCTGGTCTTTATGTTTACTGGAGATGAAACTGATATCCATCTTCTCTCTGTCTAGAAAACAGCTAGTGAGAATTCTCAAAATTTTGGACTTTTCCTTAAATATTCCCTTTGGTTGCTTGTTACACAGTGAGCTAACATGTCACTTACACAATGTTAGCTGTAATTAAAAAAAATGTTAGCCCACTGACAACGAAAGTCTGTGGTTTGGTGCTGAGGAATCCGCCTCTTTACACACGATGAGTTCACTAACATTAGCTTGTTGCTGTACAGGAGAGCGTCATCAGTCAACCTGAGTTTGGAAAAGTTGGCGGAGGCTCCGGATGATTCGACCTCGACCGAGCCGTTTGACGGCAGACCTGAGAGCCTGGACCGACAGTCATCCACCGAGGGGCAACCTCCTCCCAAACCCCCCCACACCTACTACAACAAACACCGCTACCCTAAAGAAGGCGAGGTCAGGACCACAGGTGAGACGACACAGAGGACTGCAGCGAGCGTGTGAATTAAACTGTGTGGATGTTTGGTCTCAGGTTCAAGTTTACTTTATTTGTACCTGCAGGTAAATTTGTCATCCTCACATTTTAGAAACAACACAGTCCCTCCAGGATTTCACACGCCTTTTTTGTGATTGTTGCGTCTAAAATGCCTGATTTTGTGGCAGCTTTTCTTAAAAAATTTGATAAATTTGTTCGGTTTTGGGGTGTTTTTTTAAATGAAATTATGGGAATAAGTGAAAACTGCAAAGGTTGATGGGCTTTTTTAAACTTTAGAATTATACTTGAATCATTAAACAGTCCCTTCAGGATTTCTCCAGGATAATCCTACACCTACCCCTAAACCATACATATTTAAACCAGCTTACCTCGATTCTTTCACCGCTTGCATTTGGTATCACACCTGTCTACTGTGACTTGTAAACAGGGAAGTGAGGTGGCTGACGTCTGACAATGCAGGAACCTGTGATGATAGGTCAACTTTACAGAAAAGTTTCAGCGATCGGTAAAAATTGCAAGTCACGCTGAATTCCCGGCGGTTTGTTGAATTTGTGTTAATAGTTGTGAAATTCTGGAGGGACTAGACAATAGATACTAGAGAGTAAACACACATTATAAAAGTACCAATCATCACTGAAATAAATAAAAACAATAAATGTTGCTTCTGTATCATCGGTGCAGCAAAGCTGCTGGAAAAAAACTTTTTATTTTGCTTTATTCTGCACTTTGGGACTATAAACCTGTGTCTAGACGGAAGATGCAGAAAATTCACAGTGCAAAAGATGGAAGTCATCATTTAAAATTGAGCCAGTTATCCGCCGTAACTGTCTGTTGGACAGGGACGCTTTGTTAAGCTGTGACTCACCAATCAGCCTATTAGACCGTTTAACATTTTGGTTCAGAGAGTTTCTGTTCTTTAAGAGGTCTGATTGTAATGTACCACACTGCAGGTACACAGAGCCGTCAAAACAAGCCCCCTTTAGTGCCTCCTCCTCCTCCTCCTCCGAACCCGGACACCCAGGACCCCCCCACTGTGAACCCCAAGCTAACAGACGACAGCAAAGACAAGTCGAGGAGGAGCGTCTTCAGGAAGATTTTCCCTAAGAAGTAGAGCTTTATTCCTTCCTATGCCGTCCTTCCTCGTCAGCAGCCGGTTTCCTTCATCCTGGAAAGACAAATGCTGCAGGTGACACAGCCACTGAAATTTTGGACATTAATGTTGGAATAATAAAGTAAAGTCAAAATATTGTACAATTTCCAGACATGACGCCGGAGGAGGTGTCATAATCTGATGCCAAGTAAAAGTGCTTTTTCTTTGATATGTTCACAAAATACCTTAAAAGTGTGTAAATTAACCTTAAGTTCATTTTTATTCTTACTGAAATGCTTTTTAGTTGTTTGTTTAGGAAGAGTGCACTCATCAGTTTCCAGCTCTTGTACATATAGAGAGTTTGAATTCTGTTTGAATGGATGAGATGTTAAAGATCCACGTAACATCCTGATTGATCTTCAACGCCCCCTTCACAAATTAAAAAAATGCACTCGAACCCAACACGGAAAACCAATCTCTGGTAGAAGTAGTATTTCTATTATTAGTATTTCTGCTAATACCACTCAGGCTACGTCAGAAATCTAGAGGGCATAAATACTCCTGTTGTAATGAACACTATGAAATGGGACTTAGATCAATAGATCACATAACCGAGTGACTTTATGTTTAAATTTAAAAAAAGTTAACTCTTCCTAATGGCCGCCGCCGCCTCTTGTGTCCACTGAAAATGATGAAGATGGCATAGTCAGACTGAATGATGAAGTGAAACGTTCAGTCTTTGACTCTAAACGGCCTCGGCTCAGAGACGACGCTCTCACGTTTCATTCGAAGGGAGTCCTGGAGCTGACAGCAGGTGAATGCCTGGGGCCGCCTTCTCAAACATATTTCAGACTGGTCTTATGTTGGCACCACACTAAAGGATAATCGGGCAGATTTTGGGTCAGATTCGCCCTTCCTGATTATCGTGGGGGTGGTAACCAACTTGAGGCTGGTCTGAACAGGTCTGCCCAAAGGATCCTGTTGTGTGAGAGGCTTAAATACTTAATGTTAAAGGGTAATTTCAGTATTTTTAAACCTGCACCCTATTTTAACATGTTTGTGTGGAAATGACTTGCAGGTACAGAAAGTTTTGGAATCCCTGCAGCAGATTTACTTTTACATAAGACACTTTCCTCAAAAGCGACTTACAGGAACAACATACAGGCAACAACACAGCAAGAGATCTACAACTGACAATACTAGTAAGAGCAGAGCGGCAATAAAAACTAGTAATATGCCATGAACAGGGTAAATACCTGTGGAAAGAAGTAAGAGTGCAATAAGTACAAGAGAATTGTAAGAGGATAGAAGAAGAGGAGCACAGGAAGTGCATGTCAGGGGTTAGAGAAGTGTTCTCAGAAGAGATGAGTTTTCAAGAGCTTCTTGAAGTCAGAGAGGGAATCCTCTGCTCAACGGGTGGCTACAGAACTGGCTGCAGCGGCAACAACGTATGCCTTTGGGGCAATTGTGCCCGTCAAAGTTACGTCCACAAGAAGTGCCACCGACAGGCTCAGACTCTTAAACCAGGTGTCTGACAACATCATGGAAAGGATCCCACGCTTTGTTTTTAACTGAAAACGCTCGCGGACAGTTCTCGCTCTGAAATCTCATGAGAGGCGAGTTGCTGCAGGAAGATGCCGGTGAAAAACGAGGGAGGGATGGGACGATTACCGGTTTCACGATAAACCACGATAAAACGTACTGGCGGTTAGTATTATCGTTTAAAATTTAATTATTATAAAAGCCGTGTTTGATTATCATTGATTTTGAAAACTTCGCAGTAAATCCCGTCCAGCCAGAATCAGTCTGGCGCTGGCAGCGAGCGTAGCGCATGCAACGTCGTCGCGAGCGAGAAGACATGGCGGAAGGCAGTGTCAGTGATCGGGAGATTTTTCAGCCATCAAGAGGACAAAATCGGAGGTGTGGTTGTATTTTGGCTAATACAAGAGTCAAGCAAAGCTTCCAGCGAAGAAAAGTTTTACAGCAAGTTGATTTGATCCAAGGCGAACCAACATATTCAAACTATTAAGGGTGACATTTAAGGGATAGTGTATTGTATTAAAACCACATCGTCCGAGAGCTCCGGTACCGTGTCCGTAATCTATTTAGCGTTTTATAGCTGGATTCCGTCCAGAAGCGGCGACTTCGGGTTCGGATAGATCGTTCGTGCGCCGCCATCTTGCCCGGCGACCTCACGGAAGCCGTTAGGTTCATTTCAGTTTCGCCGCTACCTCAATTTCTCTCATAGAAGAAGAGCGTGTTCAGTAGAGGCGGACTTTATCGGTCTCTGCTGGCGAACCGTGGCAGGTACAACCTCATGCCATATATCAATCTTTAGAGGAGAATCAGACCTTTAATTTGACAGCCCTGTAGGATGTTCTGTTCTCAAGCTGTGGGCCTTTAAAGCATGGGAATGATTTTGATCATTTGTAATGACTGGTTTTATCAACATTTCAATGTTTTGGAAGCTTTATGTTATTTGGAACGTGGTTGTATGAAGAGAAATAGTGTTTTAAAGATAACTCCCAATAAAAGTGACCATATTAACAGAAAATATTTCAAAAATATGGACTTTCGCCAGGCATATTTTGATGTTCTTATTTAAGGTACTGTTCATTAAAACCTTCACTAGGAAAACTTATACCTCTCACTCCCAGGGCTCCATGTTAATGTTAATATAATGTTTATGCTTAAAAAGTGCATATAGCTGCTAATTGTATTTTTTGTTTGTTGATTTTCAAATAATAAACCTGTTGAAATGTTTTCAGTCTGAGCATCAGTTCTTTTTTGAATATTTCCATCTCATTTTAACAAAACCGTGATAATATTGATAACCGTGATAACTTTGGTCACTATAATCGTGATATGAAATTTTCATACCGTCCCATCCCTACTCCCTCGTTTCCACCGGTGTTTCCTGCGGTAATAATACGTGACACCCGCTGTTAGTACCTACTTATGTACTTGAGTCCAGAACTAGACGGCTGATCTGTCAGTTTGATCTAAACCAGAGGCCGCCTGTGTTTGTGAAAGCGAGCCCAGGTCATTATTAAAGCAACAGACAGACGATACCTCTGAGGCCTAATATTCTCTTAACATCGCCTCGAGTGAGAGTCTGCTTGTGTTCTGATCTAAAACAGTTTCAAGTGACTTCATCTGAAGAGTTATGATCTCCACCTTTTGAAAAGTGACACTCGCTCGTAGAAAATGATTGACGGCTAAATCAATTCAAACAAATTTGTCCCATTTAGGAGCAGAAAGGGTTTCTGGAGACATCGCACGGCGTGAAGACGAAACATTAAACGCAGGCGATGCTCCGTGTTTTTGTGACTTTGAAAGATGAACTTTGGTTCAGTGTTTTTGGAAATGAACTCCCATTTATTTATTAATGAGCAACAAATCCAAACATCTTCAGACTCATCCTCTCCTCCATTCAATCAGATCAATAAGATAATGAGTCAGATTAAGACTTTTGAGAGAACTCAGGAGTTCAGACACTTATTCAGTTTGCGAAATTAAAATCAATTTAAGTGTTTGAGTCATTCAGACGACATGACTCCAGTTTATGAGTCATAAACATCATAAACATCTGACGTCACTTCGTTTTTCTCTTGGTGCTTCTCAGATCAGACAAAGTTATTTATATTCAGCGTTCTAAATTAAAGCTTTTGATTTGTATGTGTTACCTGATAATCACATTCATTTTATTGATTACTGTAAGATTTATGTGGTAGATGGAAAATATTATAGAAAAAAATATTGTTTAAACTACAGAGTTTCATAGATGAACCAAACTCATTAATTTGATTGAACCGCACTGAATGTTTTAATTAAATATTTCCACCATTTTATCGCCGACTTCCTGATCCTTTTTCTTCCCCTTAGAGGAGATCTGTGCATGTTGTGTGGCAAACACTGAATTGATTTATTGATCCATTGATCCAGCGTGTAACTGTGCAGAGTTTCCATCTTCCTGTCAGTGACGCTGAAGTCAAAGGTCAAGCGAAAGGGTCACTGAGGCGGCTTCAGGCCTCACTGCAGAAGCTGCTGACAGATGCTCTCACCTTTTCCAGCCTTACTTGGATTTTACCAAGTTTTTTTTAGTTACCAAGTTAATTGCCAGGGGTTAAATTGGAAGTGTTGCAGCCTAAAACCTTAAACCTCCCTTGGTTCTGTGACAGTTTAGTGCAAGCGGTGACAAACCCATGAAAAAAGGACTGAATGTTGTTTTTTTCCCTGCAAAATAGGGAAGTTTTCTTGTTTTACCAGTGGCTCCTTAGTAAAAAGACGTTGGGGCCCCGCAGATGTCGATGAGTTGTCAGCTTCTCCAAAGTCCACTGGGAAGTTCACTCCAAGAGTACATTTTGCTGATAATACTTTCTTAGGTTTTACATTTATTTGGCACTTTGACTTAAGTAAAAGATCCGGGTACTTCTTTCAGAACTGCATGCGACCTTTAAAAGGGGGTCCTGACCCCGAGCAGCTTGAGCACTGGACCAGGGTTTGTTCCTCATACAGGTTTTTTTGCGATTTAAAGGGATGTGGATTTTTAAGGTACTTGGAGTATTTCCTTTTCATGCCACTTTCTTCTTCTACTTCGCTACATCTCAGAGAGAAATACTGTATTTTTTACTTCACTACATTTATCTGACGTCTTCAGTTACTAGTTACTTTGCAAATTAAGATTTTTATACAAATAAAAATACAATGTTTTTTAAAATAAATTAAACATCCCCAACAGTTTGTGCAAGTACAGCTGAAACGATTAGACTATTAATCAGGCAACTCTGTTGATGGTTGAAGTTATTTTAAATATTAATAAAGTAAATATTAAGTAAATATTAATTGTTTCCAGCTTCTCACATGTGAGGATTTGCTGTTTTTCCTTCAATGATTTGATTAATTGTAATGTTTTTTTAAATAACGTTTAGGTTTGGATGGTTGGCCCCCAACAAGCATTGTGAGGGTGTCACTTTGGGCAATCCATTAATGGAGAAAATAAAAAGGAAATTAAATCCATAATCATTAGTTGCAGTCCAATATTAAGAATCCTTCTTATTCATTAATGCATGAGCTCTAATAATCTAATGAAATAATTTATAATAGGAAGCTACAACAGGCACTGGGGACATTTTCTGATTAAACTTTTATTAAGTACTATTTTCAACAAAGGGCTTCTTGTATTTTACTGAAGTTAAGGATCTGAAAACTGTTGCGTCCTCCTTTCAGTCCTGTTTGTATGAGACAGGTGTGCAGTTCCTCCTCTCGGCCGCACGGTGTCGCTGTCGGTGCAGTAATGAGCCTCCCCGCCGCCTCTCGCGGCTCTCAGTTTGAGTCTGCGGGCTCCAGCCGGCAGATTGTCCGGTTCAAAAGTTTATTTTCAGCGCTTGACATTGATTGAACCATTAACCCTGCGGCGCCAACACAGCTAATGATTTTCCTGCTTGTTTTTCAGATGCAGGGCAGCGGGGACTTTCTCTCTCTGACTGCGTCCCCACTCACATTTTCCGCTTTTTATTTCATAACCTGAGGCCATTTCTGCTCCATGAATGCATGTTTTCATTCGGTTTAGACATTCACAGATAAAGTTTAAAGACTCAAATCAATTTCACAACTTCAAGGTAAAACTTCTCTCGTGTACCGTCCGTCACTTTAACCTCTGAAAAACACGAACACAAAATATTTACAGGAGAAACAAATCACAACAAAACCGACATCAATATGTAATAAAGATTTTAATGCGAAGATTTAAACAAAAAACTTGCTAAAGTTGAGCAAGTGAGCCTCCTCACTCATAAGTTTGCCTGTTTTATTTCCATTACAAAGCATAATTTTAATGTTAAAATGACATCAAATAAATAAAAATAGCTACGCATAGAGGACTGTAAAGTGTTTAGATTAAATAAAACAAAATACCTCAACATAAACACAACTAGTAAGAAATAACAATACCAGGAAACATAACTCCTTTACTTTACACATTAAAGCTCCATGAGTTAGATCCAAGACGTCTGTTCTAATTATTAATAAATTAAAGACTTATATTTTCACTCAAATAACATCAGACTGTGTTTCCGGTCCTTTAGTGAGCTTTATTGTAAATTTAAGGAGAAAGGTTTAATTTGAGCTTTAATCAGGACAATGTAAAGCTTGAATCTAAGGTGGGTATTTTGTAATCTTTTATTTTAGCTCCAGTGTATAAATAACCATCAGCATCACTGTCTCCGTTCTTATCATATTTTTTCTATTTTTACCGTGTTGGACGTATTTTTGTCCCTCCTGGCCTCCGTCTGATTCCCGCTTCAACATTCAGCTCACGGCGACAGAAAAGAGAAAGCAGCAGGAGGTCAGAGACAAACCTGTCTGATTTGTGCTCCACATCAAACCCAGTTAAACCAGTTTAATAACCAGTTTGATTTATCAAGACAGGACTGGGCAGACGAGGATTCTTTTTTAAGAATAAAAGGAGATTCTAAACTAATTTTTACTTTTCAAACAGGTTCGTTTTCTGTTCAGTCAGAATATTTTCTGCAGACTGAAGCTTGAGCTGCTTTCTCCTCTCTGCTGCAGAGGACTTATTTATTTATTTAGTCTTTTCCCACCGTGTTCAGCTTTTGCAGAGGGAGGAAGAGGACTTTTTTCTTTAGGTGGCAAGAAATAAAAAGACTCATGTTGCTGTGTGTTTCTTTCTCTCCTTAAAGTCTTTAAAACAAACGCTTTTTGTAAATCAAACCTTTCAAAATAAAAAATACGTTTATTGTAGCATTCAGGACAAAAATATATTCTGTCAATTTGAGGATTTTAACAACCTGACGATAAGATATTAAGTAATCAGCGGAATTACACATTATGTTTATTTAAAAGCTGGTTCTGATGTTATTTAGTGTCAGTTTATTTAAACGTGGATGTTTTTAGGCAACATAGGCCTGATAAGTTAAATGTAAATTTTCTTCACCGGAATTACCCTGTCTTTAATTCCTTCAAACAGGCTTTTACCCTCATTTTTACAGAACCGTTAATATAATGTGAGTTTTTCCTATGAACATTTCACAGGTCTTTGGTCCAGTTGACTGGAATCTGCAGGATTAATTGATATGTCAAAAGCAAAAGGAAACATTTACACGCTGAAAATTAACTCAGTAAGTTTTACTATTTCCTTAATTACTTTTTTATGAGAACGTTTACAATGTTAATTAAGCGTAATTTTGGTTTTAATAAACTGTAGTCTAATGGCCAACTTTAACTTAGGCTACAGTTTTCATTCACGATAAAGAAACATTACGCAGAAATAGACTACATTAACCTAAATGTAGTGAAATAGAGGTTAATATTATTATTATTATAGAGGAGAAACAGGATTTTATCTGATTATTAGTAACTCTATAGTTTAATAAAAGGACACAATAAGCAGCTGACTCACATACCAGAGGAGGAATATTATCAGGTTTTTTATTTAAACAGAAAAAATAAGCTTTTAGGCTATTTGGCTTCTTTAACGCTCCTCTACTGACAGTTTGACAAGTTTGTGTCTGATTCACGCCTCCAGGCAGGATATCATTATCTTCTAACAGACATTTATATATTTAAATGCGTCCTTGATAGGAAAAGGTGGAATAAATGACGAGATGCAAATCGATTATGTTAGCTGCAAAGTCACCTGTCAAAGGTGAAGTAATATTTAAGTTTCCCTCGATTATGAGGAGGGAGAAAAGTTTCTGCTGTGAGTCTGTGATTTCTGATTTTGATGTTTGCAACCCTCTAAATCAAATCAAATTAAATCACCGGTCGATCAAAGATAAAACGTTAAAATAAATCGATTAGGGTGTGAATGATCGCAGGGAGGCTGATGTTAGTGTTGGTGTGGTTCCTGTTTCCGCCGCTGGGAGGCGCCCTCTGTCCTCCTCTCAGCCTCCCTCTTCATCTTCTCTGTCTGCTGTTGATCCCTCTGATTTATTTGCTCACAACTTTCCCTCCGAGCCTCAAAGCCAATAATAATAATGCTGAAGCTGTTTACATGCAGCCGGCGTGTGTTCAAACATTCAGACTGAAAGGAAATAACGTTCTGCAGATTAACACCCTCTCGCCTCCAACAATCCTTTTATCCCTGTGCAGGTTTAAGGGAACACTGGGGTCTATTTGGGTTCTCCTGGTTGTTTCCTGATATGCCCCTGCAGTCCCCAGAAAACCCATTTAAATCACCCTTAAGAACAAAAAAAAATTAACATTTTACAAAACACTGTGAGGACTACTGAACCCCTTTAAAAACCACAGGAACCCATTTAATGAGAACATGGAGGGGGTTCAAGAAACTCTCGAACTTCCTTCAAACCCCCTTGAGCCCCATAGGAACCCCTGAACATCACCCAGAACTCATTAAGAAACCTCTTAAGAACTATACCCTATGCAACCCTCTTACCATCACAGGGAACCCTGCTAGAACCCCTGTAAGAACCCCAGGAACTCCTTCATGACCCGACATACCCTCTTTGAAAGCTCTAGAACTTTGTTTACCCCCAAATCCCACAAGAACCCAGGACTGGGAATAACCAGTAAACCCCTGGGACTCTTTAAAAACCCACTTTGGCCCTTTAAGAAATGAAAGAAGACTATTAAAAACCAAAGGGACCAACTTAAGGTACCGAGGAATACCTTCAGAGCTGATAGAACACTTTAAGAAACCACAAAGCACTCTTAAAACCATCCTTGAGAACCCCAAAAAACTATTTGAGGCTTACTGGAACCCCTTTCAGAATATTTTCTCTCTTAAAATAACTCTAACATCCTCAATAGGTCTTGACCCCCCTTGCAACCTTCTTAGCAACCAGTGGAGGCTCCTCAAGAACTCTAGGAACACTTTAAGAGCAGCTAGAACCCTTTGAGAACGCCCTGAAACCCTTTAAGAAACCACTAACTAACAATGTTAAGAATCCAGTGGAACTTCCTTCAGAACCCAAAAATGGATGCTGAAATTATTAGAGGAACCACAGGAACACGCTAAATAGCCTCCTCTGAAACCCCTGGATCTGACTACAAACCCTATTAAGAGTCAGAACCCACCTCCTTAAGAACTTAAGGTACCCCTTAAGGGCTGCTGGAACCTGTTTAAGATCCGTAGGAACCCATTAATAACATTAGATTTGGTTTAAAAACCCACTGAGAACTCCTAGAACCCTCTAACAAACCCCATTAATCTCAAGGAACCCTGTAAAGGCCACTGGATCTGACCATGAACCTCCTAGAACCCCCTAAGAACATGTAAACACCCCCTAAAGAACCCCTGAAACTGGTTGAGAACTCATTGAACCCCCTAAAAAAACTTTAAACTCTTGAGGAACCCCAAATGCTTTGTCAGCTTCTGACGTTCTTCACTCTTTACTGTCTTTATTTTGATATTGATTAGACACCACAGACACGTTTCGCCCGAATAAAACATATTTCTGTGTTTCTTATTAAGCGAAGAAAAGCAGCAGATGTTCTGTAGAAATGAAAACTGACAGCCTGTTTCACATCTGGATCAAACATTTATATCACGGACCAAAACTTTTAACTTTGAGCCCTTTTAATTCTGCAGAAGAATCAGATCTGAAAACATCACAGCTCAATTATCACCAGTTGGTGTAAAACAGACAGGATGAATGAAGAGTCTTTGAAAGAAAATTGAAAACAGATGTTCCAATAAAATCCATGAAAATAGAATAAAATAACATTTCTTTGCTCGTAATGATGGTTGAGATGTTAATTGTGATGAAGGTCAGAGGTCACCCTCGTGTTTCTTTCTCTCTGATTAATTGTAAAAATCATCTTTCTCACAAATATATGACATAGAATATTTTCATGGTGATAGTGACATTGTTTTTATACTTTTCAACAGTCAGTAAAACCTATTTTATACCAAGTGTAAACTGACACACATTTACATTTGGATAAATATTGTAGAGCATACAGAGATCTCTATATTTTCAGCATTATTGTATAAAATAAAAATGTTAGTCTTCTAACAAGCTTGATTAAATGTGTCGTCTTGAAGGACATCTGGAGCCTGTAAAGGTGTGATGTTTCCATATAGACGTAAATAACAGTGGCTCGTATTGGACAGCTTTAAAATAAATTCAGCTGGTAAACTCCAAAATAGCATTTCAAGGGTCCTTATTTCTTATTTTTCTGTGGAAAATTTAAATGTTTATATAGTGCTCTATAATTCAGAAAAAAAATGATCTGAGCATTGTTTGGTTTTTGCTTTGGTAGTTCACCAACAAACAACAAAGAGACACAAAGAGACTCTGGACAGGTCACGCCTCACATTGCAGATACCAGCTTTTAAATGTGCTGTAAACTTCAGAAGGAAATGTATGGAGTCTGGTTTGGGTTGGCCAACAAAAGCGGTAAGAAAGTCAATTTGAAGCATTTACATTGTGTTTTAAAATTCGGAGGAAAATGAACTATATCTGGTCCAGTTTAACTTGAACTCTTAGTTGTTGGTTGGCCAACAAAAGAGAAAAGAATGTCAATCCCTCTCTCATCCAACACACTGCAATTTTAGTAATGTTTACTGTTTAGGTCTGGGTTTTTTTGATGTTCCAGTTGTTGGTCTGTTTTAAAATCCAAAAGAAAGATAATGGAGTCTGGTTTGTCTGGCGTTTGGCCAACTACAGAGGCCACCTCTCAACCAAGACACAATTTAATACTGCTAATTTTAGCGTTTTTAAATTCAGAGTCTGGTTTGATTTGAAGTTGTTAGCCCAAAAGGCCCATTTTTACTTTTTACATCCACATTTTTCTATTTCAGACAACCACAAAAGCCACTTTTCTTCACTTCTCTGTGAGGAATCCACCCACTGGTTTTGTTTAAAGGTTGAACCCGAAAAAAATATTTCTAGAAATCATGAAACCTGAAACAACCGCCTCACTTTTTTTCTCTTTCTGCGGCTGGATGGATGTCTATTCTCCTCCTCCAGACCTCAGTTTGGATGCTGCAGAGTCTCGCAGCCTGACAGACACAAGCATGACTTTACCTCAGCACACACACACAAACAAGCAAACACAGCAGCGACACGCACACGCAGCACAAAACATACACGCAGAACCGGTGAACGGTCCAAACTGCGCTCACATCCTCCTCAGCTTCTGTGAGCAAACTAACAACAACAACAACAAACAACCCGTATGTTTAGTTCATGGGTTACACAGAGAATTTGACAAACAAACATTCAGTTAACCTATCCCATCAAAATAAAAGCATGATAAAAAAAAATCCTCAAAACAAAATAGTAGATTGTCCAGACGCAAAATGCACTCAGGACGCGTTTTTACGCAATACAAATGCACAGAATGGAGCAAAGATCGCGCTGAATCATATTAGTGTGATTGTTATTATTAAAGTTTGGGCTTACATTGTGTACAAGAACTTTCAATCAGCGATCAACTGTTCAGCAAGACCACCACAAAATGTAACCCGAAAGCTCCGGAAAAGCCAAGTAGCCTAAATGGACCTTGTGATTTTTTTGGATCAGTTATTAAGATTAATGCTTGTTTTTAGTAGTCAACCTGACAATACAGTATAATATTGTTTTTAATCCTTTCGGTCACTGCTCACTTAGGCTACTCTTGGTTGCATTTCATTTCAAATAGCCTACCCACCACACCCCTTTGTTTATATAAAAAAAGTCAGACTGAAGCTCATATCTCCAAAGCTACATGTGTCTTCATGTGAACATTTGGCTACAATAAAAATGTGTTGGAATAAATATTTTTATAAAACCAACTTTTACTACTTTTTAAATCACCAAACAAACAAATCATAAAATACCAAATACTAAGACGTTTAAACAAAAACAAAATTAAGTTTTAAAGAAACTGAATCTGTGCCAAACATGAATTTATTTTGCAGTTTTGCAGCAACTTTTGGGTTAAAACAGGTTTATTTCCCTTTCTGCACTCGCAAACCCGCAGTCAGCAGCTTTCACGTTGCGGTTCACTGAGACTTCTTTTGAAGGAGCGTCAAAAACCTCCAAAATTAAATATAATAACTTGTTTTGATGTAAATTGTTCGATTGTGATGTGCGCTCCGCCTCCCTCTACCTTATTAAACACATATTATTAATATTCCCTTCATCAGCAGACACTCACAGACTCGCTCAGAACAAACGTGCAGCTCAGCCTCTGCAGAGAAAACAAACTCTGGCCTGTGGCTCGCTGTGAAGCTCAAACGGCCCCGTGCGTCCGAGCTTCAGCTGCTCCTCCCGGGTGAACGTTTCACAACACAAAGTCATTTCACCTAGAGCCAAAAATATCTTTAGTTTGTGAAACTGCAGGAAATCTTTAGTGTCTAAAGTGTCACATTTACGCACAAAAAAACTCCCCTTTGGATGGAAACACGTTGCGTTTTTCTGTCATTGTTGGAAGATTTCCAAGTGATATCCAGTCACAGGAAAATCTCAACAGTGTTACATGAACTCTGTTGGAGTTTTCTAATGTGTCTCAGAATCAGACACTCGGGTTTGTTGCTTCGGGAAACAAACGTTCACACACGATGCTGAGTTTTGATTTATCAGCGACATTTTGTTATTAAACGTTTCTGTCCTCCTATACAGTTAAAGCTGCTCTGAGGCGCTCAGTCCGCCTTAACGGTGTTTAATTAGCTGTTGTGGATTTACAGGCTGACAGATTTGGCTTCATGTGTCTCAGATTAAACTATTTAAGGTGGACTTGCTGTGTTGAAATCGAGAGTTTGTAGCGTTTCTGCTAATAACCTGCACCACACATGAGTGGATATTTTCTGTTCATTATTTGTAGTCACTTACAGGTTGTGGTGGCAACAATACTGGTTATATCAGGAATATTAATTAGTAATACTGATGTTAGCTGTAGCACTGTGTCAACAGTAACAGTAAATGTAGTAGCAGTAGTACAGTAATATTACACTCTATTATTATAGCAGGAGTGAAGTTTTAATCGTGGCTATTGCAGTAAGAGTACAATAACAGTAACAGAGGCTGAATATAATATCCCGTGTTTTCCTTTTTTGTAGTTGAGGAGAAACATCAGTTGGTGTTTATTATTTGTGGTCACGTGTTTACGGTCCTCGTGGTCACGTGGTAATAAATAACACAGCTGCTGTACAAACACTGTGTTAGCAGTTATACTACTATTCTTATATAGGCTATCATTGAAAACATTATGACTGTAACAGTTATAAAGGTCTAGTAATAGTTGGTGTAGTGTGAGTAGTATAACAAGTAATGGTGGTAGGATAAGAGTGTAATAGCAGCAGCGCTTAGTGGAAGCAGGGCCATAGCAAAGATTGTGGGAATACTGAGGTCTTTAATTCAACCTGGAACAGTTATACGCACATAATACAGTCCGTGAGTCTCCTTAGATAACTAAGTTTAACTGCCAAGAACCAGGGGAGTCCACTTTAAATATATATTGTGTCCAAATTATACTGGAATCACCCTGCAAAATAATAAATACCCATCAGAAGTTAGTTTATAAAAGTATGCATGTAGACTTAAATAGAAATTCCCCTTCAGGTTAATAAAAAACCCAAATCCCTGAAAAAATCCCATTAATCACCTCAATGTGAAACCCCAATTATTTATCATTCCAGCAACAGTAAATGAGGCATTAGTGGTGTTCGTGGTAAGACTAGCAATAATACTTAGAATCAGAGAGATAGTGGAAGTAGGATTAGAATGAATAACTATATTACCAAAATTGCAATATCAGACTTACAGGTTGCAACAAAAGAAAAGGTTAAATAAACCCTGGCAATATGTTGGAATCATCTTTAGGGATCATAAATAATAATATTTAATGTTTACTCAAATATCAGTGATAATACATAAAGGCTGAAAACACGTTCTGGTTTTAAATTTTAGTTTTTAAAATCTCCACGCGTCTCCTGCGGCGGCCTGCTGCTCTCCACTCTTTCAGTCTTTTATTCATTCACTGAGTGTGTTTCAGCCCCCGGTTCAGTTTGTGTTGTCAAATTCTCCTCCAACATGAAGCCGCCGGGAGAAAACTAACAAACCCTCCTGGAAGCAGCAGACTGACATGACACCGTGTTTACGCCTCCCCGGCGCACATTTTACGCGCATTTTACGCACGGAGAATCGGCTTTGGAGATACAGCCCTTAGCCTTTCTGTGCTGTACAGTCTGCTGCGATCTGACACACAAAATCACCTCCGCGTGTCCTGACCGTGTCCGCGTGCCCTCCAGATCCCCTCTCCTCTGTTTATTTTCCCTCAGAGTCTGGATGTAAACAGTTTAGAAGACACCGAAGGGGAAAATATTTGAATCGGAGGAGTGTAAATATGAGGAGCGGCGGGGATTTGGGTGTACGCATGCACGGTGTGTGTTTTCCAGCTACGGGTTTAGTTTAGATGGGGGAGAGAATGAGAGAGGGGAGGGGTGAGGGTAAGGGAAAGGCAGAGTGTTGATAGGGGTGAGTGTGTTTCCTACGCTGCAAAAAGTGTTCTTGTTGGCGACTCATTTGGGCGTGTAAGACGCTTTCAAAGTCTACATTTTTATTGAGAAGAGATCAGAAAAATATACATTTCTAAACGTGGAATTGAATGTTGAATTCATAAAAAAAAAATCTAATTTGTGTTTTAAAATGAGACTAAAATGTGAGCTTGGGCACTAGTTTCAACATAAAAATACAAAATTCAACACCCAAACTCATAAAAAATAACCCAAACAAACCACTCGCTTTAAGACAATAACAATTAAAATTCAATTTCTCAGATTTTGTGGTTTATTTTGATCAAATCTCTATTTTTCAAGAGTCATTAAGAAATGAAAAGTCTCTTTGCTTTGGGCATTTTTTGCAGCGTGCACGGCATTGGTGGATGTGTGTGTTTCCCTGTGCGTCATGATTGGCTGAAAGCGCAGAGGACGCCTTAATATTTAATACTAATGTTCCCCTGGTTGGCTGAGGACTGGAAAGGTCCAACCAATGTTTTTTACTTGCTTTAGTGGCTGTGGCTCCCTAATTAATTGCAGCTATCTGTCTCCTATCGATGTGTGTGTACGTGTATGTGTGTGTGTGTTTCCTTTTTTCTCCCCAAACCGAACATGAAATAGTTTGTTGGGCTATACTTTCTTTCTTCCTATCGTTCCCCCCTTCCTTCCTTCCCGTCCTGGTTCGCAGGCAGAGACAGGACAGATTGAAACCCAGCTGTGTTCGTCGCTTTTGGTCGTTGCCATTTTCCCCCCTCATTGCCCGGTGATGTTGGATATGGGAGAGCGCAAAGAGGTGAAAATGATTCCTAAATCGTCGTTCAGTATAAACAGTTTGGTGCCTGAGGCCGTGCAAAGCGACAACAACAACCGCCAGAACCAGCATCACCACCAGAACCAGCATCAACACCAGAACCACCACCGGCCCGCCGGCACGGACGAAGCCGAGCAGAAGGCTCCTCTCCCGGCCGCGCAGCAGGACAGCAAAGCGGACCCTAAAAGTGACTCATCGGGCCAGGAGAGCTGCCCGGACGAGAAGGAGAAGCAGGAGGAGAAAAAGGACGGGAAAGACGGGGACGGCGGCGCCGGAGGGAAGGACGGAGAGAAGAAAAGCGGCAAGTACGAAAAACCACCTTTTAGTTACAACGCGTTGATTATGATGGCCATCAGGCAGAGCCCGGAGAAGCGGCTCACCCTCAACGGCATTTATGAATTTATCATGAAAAACTTCCCGTACTACCGGGAGAACAAGCAGGGCTGGCAGAACTCCATCCGGCACAACCTCAGCTTAAATAAATGCTTCGTCAAGGTGCCACGGCACTACGACGACCCGGGCAAGGGGAACTACTGGATGTTGGACCCCAGCAGCGACGACGTCTTCATCGGCGGCACCACCGGGAAGCTCCGGCGGCGGTCCACGACGTCCCGGGCCAAGCTGGCCTTCAAGCGGGGCGCCCGGCTGACCTCAGGCCTGACCTTCATGGACCGGGCCGGCTCCTTGTACTGGCCCATGTCACCCTTCCTCTCCCTGCACCACCCTCGGGCCAGCAGCGCCCTGGGCTACAACGGGACCTCCACGGGATATCCGGGTCACCCGATGTCCTACAGCACCATGCTCACCCAGAACATGGGCAACAACCACTCTTCGTTCCCGTCCTCCAACGGGCTCAGCATGGACCGTCTGGTTGGCGGAGATCTCCCCTACGCGACGCACCACCTGACGGCGGCGGCCCTGGCGGCCTCGGCGGTGCCCTGTGGCCTCTCCGTGCCTTGCTCCGGTGCCACTTACTCCCTGAACCCGTGCTCGGTAAACCTACTGGCCGGGCAGACCAGTTACTTTTTCCCCCACGTCCCGCACCCATCCATGACCACGCAGACCGGAGGCAGCGGCGGCTCCTTGCAGGCTGCCCGGGCTTCGGCCTCCAATTCCCCGCAGGCTCCGTCCTCCTCCTCGCTTTCTTGTGACTCTCTGAGGCCGGCCCTGTCCGGCTCTCTGCCGGCCTTTTCCACGGGACTTTCCGGGGGTTTGTCTGACTATTTTACGCATCAAAACCAGGGGTCGACCTCCAATCCGCTTATACACTAACACCCCCAAACCTCACCCCTCCACCTTACTTCACTTCTCCATCCATCCATACTCCCCATTCCCCCATCCGAAGGAGTGAAAACCTTAAACTGACTGGAACTGTAAGTTGAACATTTTACACTGAACATTTACATTGTAAAAAAATTACAAAATTATTATAAACTACCTACTATAGAAAAAAAGAGGAGAGACTTAAACTGCAAAACAAAAAAGAGCAGCAGAGAAACAGAAAGCAGCCCTGAAGTTTCCAGGTATTTTTTAATATTATTATTATTATTATCGCTCCTTGTTCTTCTTCTTCTGCTCCATCTTCTCCTGCAGTTTTAATTTCTGTGTACATAATGTCTGTTACTATAAGTGTCCGGGGTTTGTCTCTCTGTATAGTTCTGTCAGTCAGCGACGTGCAATGTGATCTGAGCTAAAAAACAGAGAATGATGAGAGCTGATTTTTTTCTGTTGTTGTTGTTGGAGGAGGCATTACTTTTTATAGAATGTGTATTTAAAATAGTTTTGTCTAATTTTGAGATTTAAAAAAGGTAATAATAATAATATCTCTAAAAGCCGGTTTTACCCGCATGTTTGCAGTATTATCAGGTATCATGCGGGTTAGAAAAGAAGCGGCGGAGAATGATTTTATTTTACAAATTTAAACACTAATTTTTATTTTTTTTTATTTTTTATACAGTGAAATGTGTTTTTTTAAGCGACTCCGGCTCCCGCCGTTAAAGTCCTGAGGCTGTTTCTCCATTCATTCATTTCCAAGTTTAAAAACTGTTAATGTACTTTTCATAGACCAAAGAATCGGTTTTTAGGACATTTAGAGTCAATAGATTCAGATGACAGAGGCCTGATGTAATAGGAATTAATGAGTGAATGAATGAATGAGTGAGTGAATGAATGAATAGTGGTGAATGGTGCCTCCCTCACTGCAGAAAATGTCCATTTAAACGAGATTTTTTTTTATCGCAGTTTGCGGAACCTTTTTGTTTTTCTTAAATTAGCGAAAATTTGAATGGAGTTTGGAGGCGCCGATTTCAATTTTTTTCAACAAATGTTTGTTGGAGCAGCTGGAGGTTTATTGCCTTAATCCGCCTCGTTTACATCAAATGTTAATCTGCGTTGGAAACAGCGTAAATTTAAATCTTTTTTTATAAAACAATTCAGATTTTAAGGCTGAATTTTGAGCGTAAATGTCTCGTTTGTTGGATGGATATTTTCCGCGGTGGCAGCCTGTGATGTGCTTTCTTTGACTGTAAACGTGATCGCCGATAAAAACGGACGTTCACGCTTGTTCTTTTATTTTTTGTATAATTAGTAAAAGAAAGAGAAACATGTCTATTTGTAATTTGAATTTGGGGGTTTCCTTCCTTTCCAAAAGGAAGAACAATGTAAAAACCCGTTTGTTTGACAGAAGAAAAAATGCCTCATTATCTAATACTACTTGGAATGATTGTCCTTTAATTGTCGTCTCTAAAAACAATTTTTCATGGTTGTGATACTATTGTGGTCTTATTCTTATTCCCGTGTTTGTCGCTTACAGAAGTTAAAAAAAGAGAAAAATGTTTTAATCATAAAAAATACAAATAAAAGAATAGGTTACATTCATAACTAACGCAAATCCTTTTGTCTTTTTTACTCCTGCCGATCGTGTTGTCACTGTTTTTATCACCAGGTACCTGAACGCAACAAAAAATACATTTAGTTCTTTATTCTTCTTAACATTTTAGAGTAAAATTGCGAACTATTTTTTAATTTTAGCTTAAATTTGGGGAGTTGATAATATGGTTCTTCGCTATGCAGCTTTCCAAATGTTTATATTTTAATGGTTTTGATCAAACATCAGTTAAAATTCACGAGAGGTGCATTTAAAGGTCGAGGTTTCAATTCCAACAACAAAACACCAACAAAGCTTTAATTTTTTTCTGAAATATTCCACCTGAGTGTCTGATGTTTATGTTTTGGGGAGTTTTGCTTGTAGTTGTTTACGCACACAGTGAAAAATGCACCGCAGCGCGCGTGTGCGTAAAGCTTTTACGCAGAAAGATTTACGCGCGTCTGGGTGGAAAAACTGTGTCAAATGATGCAACCAGAGGTCGCGTTCAGGCTGCTGAAGCTTGACTGACTGTGTGACATTCTTCCCTCTTGAACAGTGAAATCTGAGGCGCTGCGGCCTCCGGGTCTCACTCAGCGCTTTCCTGCGTGTTTCTGTGCAGAAATCACCCAGAACATCGTGAAATGTGCTGTTTTAACACCAGATGAGTTCATTGTGATGCTGCTGTGCTCCGGGTTGAAATGTTTTGTAGTGCAGTTGTCTCATTTTGCCTCAGTTAGTTAGATTTCACCCTTTGAACTGTGCTGAAAGCAGCACAGGCATTTAAACTTAAACTCACACATTTGTCGTCATTTCTTGAAGAAGAGTCTTGTTTGAATTTGAGCGAGCTTCTCTCTGTTGTCATGTGTTATGTTTGTCTCATGTTTGCAGTGTGTATAAGACGTATGTGTGTGGTTTGGCTCCAGAAACTGTTAACATTTATTTCTTATGGTTACAGATTCCCGCCGTTTCAGAAGGTCCTTTTATTTTTGCTCATTTCTCCATTTGCAGCGCGTAAACGAGACTTTCTTCGTCTCTGTGTCTGTTTTGTTTTAGAAGCCGCTGGTGTCGTTTTCTTATTGTTTGGTTTGAATATACAACTCAGAGCTCCAACTCTGTCAGAAAAGGCTGAAATTTCTTCCCTAAACATGCAGATTCAAATTTCTTCTGAGACAAAAGTCAGATTGTATCGCTGAATTTGAGTATTGGTGTTGTTTTGCCTCTGGTGAGTTTGAGTCAGTTCCAGTGTGTTTTTCCTCCGCTTCATCACTCTATCTGTGTTAATATCTCTTCAGCTGCTGCGATGATCCTCATCTTTTTTTCTTTTTTTTTTAATGCTGCTTTGGTGGGTCAGTTTATGAATCTCAAACTGTGTTTGAAAGCAGCAGACATTCATTTCCTACAAACATTCAGCATCATTTTTTGCTACCTTTAGCTTTTCAATTCATTATTTCTGCTGAGTGTGAGGGAGATGTTGTGTCTCCCTTTCTGTTGTAGGTGATGCTGTGCTCTGCATGAGTGCTTTTGGAGGAGTTGGTTGTTCAGATGTGTTTTTACAGAAGAAATGACTCATTAAACATGCAGACTTTTTGTAAATAACCGTTTTTAAGGCTCAGTCTGAGAGCTGCTTTTTGCTCTGTTGTGTTTTCTGGTTTCAAATGTTGCTCAGTTCCTCCTCTGAATGTTTTCTGCTGCAGCTGTTTTGTTTTGTTGTTTTCCCCCCCGGCCCGTTTCACTTTGTTTGATTTGATTTTAAAGAGTGAATCTAAACTGTGTTGCGACAGTAAATCGCAGTTTTTAAAACCAAAGTTAACACTGAAGGTTCCTTTAGCTCCGCATTCGAATCTGTTTTCTGCGGGTTGTTTGGTTTCGCCTCATTAAGCTACACTTTGCCTGATTTGTTTTTACCCATAAAATCTAAACAGTTAAAATGTCTTACTTGCAGATTTAAAGGCTGAGGCACAGGTTTTTGCTCTTCGGCCTGTTTTCTCCAGTCTGTCACATTTATAAAGTGTAAACGACCTCAGAAGCTGTTTTGATCCGGATTGGATTTTTTTTTTATTGCAACTGTTGTGGTTTTTACAGATTCATCCTCCAACTAAACAAACAGATGAAATGAAAAGTTTAAACCTGCAGATTTTTTTTCTTCCCTTAAAGAGAACTACCTTTTAATGGTGAATCTGACCTTCGGTTTCTGCGCAGCCTCCTTCATATCTGCATTGTGCGCATGGGACTTTAACCATGTTTTCAGGTGTGATCATGTGAGTGTTTGTTGTTGCAGTTGGTTGGTTTAAATCTACAGGACCTCCACCAAATATCTGTGTGTTTTCTGCAGGTTTTTTGGTGTTTTTGTCGATGAGCCGCTGCGCCTCGCTGCCTCCCGCGTTTCAGTCTGCAGGCTGCGCGCCCGTCGAGCCTCTCTTGTAGTTTGCAGAAATCCTAAAATAATCCTAAATATTTGGAGCATTTAATTCGCCTGTTCACTTGCCCTCTTTTGGTTCCCAGAAGATGCTTTGTTTGCACTTCCTCTCTTTTGCTGAATCAGGAATAATTTGGTTATTTTACGCACAGAAAGAGACGTTTATTAAAATGTGTTTTTCCGATGATCATGATGATGCAGACTCTCCTCTTCACCTGAATATCCTGCTTGTTTCTGGATAAATAAAATCAAATTCTTAGCCTGAGTAATATCCCCATGTTCCACCCTGCTGGTAAATCCGCAGGTTTCTCTTTCTGATCTCAAGCATTTTGTTTCGTTATTATGTCAGAAAATGTTTCGCTTCACATTTAAAGGACAGTTTTCCGGGATTTTGAGCTCTCTGCTGCTGCAGAAGCTTGTTTCTGTTTCCTCTGGTTGTTTAGTAGAAATGTGATCCATAATTCATGTACAGGTGCGCGTTTCTGTCTGAAAAGACGTAAAAGTGACAGAAGCCGTCTGTGAGGCAGAAACTGTGTCATTTTACATGATTTCTATTTGAGTAAATGTTGGTAACAGCATAAAAATCTGTGGTAAATCTGGGGAAAACTGTCTATAATCTTTAAGTTTAGGAGTAAATCATAACTACAACATGAAACTCAGCTCGATGCTTTAGGTCTGAAGGACTATGGGACATTTTCTGGAAGCTGTTTTTGGCTGCAACAAAAGGCCTGATTGTATTTTCTTCACTGCAGGTTGCTTGCTGTTTGTCTGCAGGTCAAAGGTCAAACCTGCATCCTGTTGCAAGCATGCAAACAAATGCACATTTTCACTTTTCTGATACCTGCACTGTTCCCTGCAGAAAGGTCTGTTAAATCAAACAAATTAATTTGACCCCTAAAAATACAAAATTAGATCCTTTTTGGACTAAAATCAACATCAAACACCCCAATCTGTTTCTCCTTTCCTTTATTAAAGACAATGTAACAGATGTTTTAAAAACACATGGGCTGCTGGTGTTGGAGGTCAAAGGTCAAACCTCCTGTATGAACCGCCTGCAGCCTTGACATCAAGCGAGCTGCAACGTTTTCACGTCTTTTTTCTCATCATGCGGTGAGACTGCATTCAGAGGAGCAAACGCTGAATCTGTAATAAGATAATAAGAATGTGATGATGATATTTGTGTTTTATTGTGAATCACCGCAGCGGCTGTTTGGGGTTTTTTCATCTGGTCTGAGGCGCAGATGGTTCCGGATTCTCCTGGTTCTGTTTCCAGATTCTGTTTTAGAGAAGCTGAATTTAGTTTCACTGTAGCTGTAGATTTGATTTAAATGGCTCAGACGTTTTAGTGTCTTCAGGTCTGCTCTTCTTCAGGTTTGGTGTCTCTTTGTTCTGTTGGTGTTTTTTTTTGGCCTCACTGATATTTGAGTGATCTGATGGAGGTTTGCGTCTCATCACAGCTGCACAACATCAGCAGCTGGAGTCTGAATCTGCTGCTTTCATCCAGCTGCTCTTTGTTTTGCTTTGTCCTTGTTTGTAAGGCTCAGTTTCCCATGATGCTCCAGGGCTCTGGTTCAGAGGAAACTGTTGCACGTTCAGGATGAATTTTGGGTTGAAAATGGGAAGAATGTTTCCATGAGCGACACTAAAGATCGCTGCCTTTAAAAAAAAAGTCAGTCCAGCAGATTTGACAACACTGAACTAGCATCCAAACCAGGATGTATCAGTATATCAGTGAAGGCTTCAAATGCTGTTTCAGGAGAACATAATACTCCTCAATAATTTTAATGTTTTGGCAACACAGTGGAAGATTTTACAGACATCATGATGTTCTGTATTTAAGACCACATCTGTCCTCTCCAGGGTCTCAGTTCAGGGTTTCATGGGACTAAAATCAGTCCAAACCAGCTTGAAATAATTTTCCTTACCAGAATCTCTGCAGGGAAAAAAAATATTGAAATGTTTTTGTTTTAATTGAACAGTTAATTTGCTGCATGTTTTTGCTGATCTTTAAAATATGCCCAGCATCAAAAAGATCTGCCCTGCTCTGTCTTTCAGTGAAGCCTTTAAGTTTCCATGATTTTCTAAATCCCGTTTCATCAGAAAACTATTTTGGCACCAGTGAACAATTTAAAGCTAAATGACTGTTGACTACAGTCTTAGAAATATTGGTTTTGGCCTTTAAAAACCCAAATGAGTCCCACAGGTTCCCCTGATGCTCTGGATTCTGTTCCACAAGCTCTTTGTGGAATAAAACTCACAAATACATTTGTTTGGCGCCAAACTGGAAAAAAACTGAAGACACTCCTTGATGTCACCAGCTGATATCTCAAATATATCTCCACATATAGACCAGCATTTAGGTGACAGTCAAGCAGCACAGTCAGTATTTGATTTTTTCAGTATTTATTTTTTGCCACCAAATTGTAAAATGTAAAAGATAAATAAATAATCTGACGCTTGTCTTAAACACATCTGTTTTGGTCTTCAAGGCCCAAACTTGAGACTTTATGCCCTCAGTGGATACTCAGAAGATAATGAACACCACCAGAACAATATCATCAGTAATCAATACATCAGTGTTAAAAACTCAGTCTAAACAAGGTAGCAGTGGTAACTTTTAGTGTGCTAATGATGCTCTAAATCCAGTTTCAGGCACTGAAAACGCCAAAACTTCATTTTTATGGCAGTAAATGAAAAAACCAAAACAAATTGCATGCTGTTGACCAAATACTGGTGTTGATCTTCTAAAAACCTGAATCAGTCCAAACTGGGATTTAATTTGAAACCTTGTGTCCAGTGATTCTCTAAATCCAGCTTCAGAAGCTTTTACAGGAAGAAAACTTTGATTTTTTTGGGCACCAAGTTAAAAAAAATGTATTAAAAAGAGAATAATGTTTGTGATCATAACCCTCTAGGAAATATTGGTATCAGACTTCAGAGCACAGTTCCAATCCAGTTTCAGAGGCTCTGAGAGGAAGAAAACTATGAAGTCTTTGAATTTTTGCCACCAAATTGGAAAAAAACAAACTGAAAATGTCCTAAACATATCAGTCAATAACTCCCATTAGTCAACAACAGCCAATTAGGATCTAAAGACGAGTTTAAAAGGCTTTTAAAAGAAGAAAACTGTTTTTTGCACCAATCTGAACTTAATATAAAAACCCCTGCATTTCATTAATAATTAAAGTCTTAACAATATTTACCAGCCTTCACAAACCAAATCATCCCATGATGCTCTGGTGTTCTGGTTCAGAGGAAGCTGTTGCACACTCGAGGTTGAATTTTAGATCTACTAAGAATTTTGCTGTGTACGACATAAAAAAGCGTCAGTCCAGACACTTTTTTTCAGGTGGATTTGTGGCTGCAGATGATTTCTTGAGTCTTTTCTTCATATACAAGAATAAAATAAACAGAAAACAATGAACATGAAAACATGAAAGCCTTTCAGTGATGCTGTAAATCCAGTTTCAGGGTCTCTTTGAATTTGGAAAACATTGAATGTTTTGGCACCAAAGTGAAAGATTTAAAAAGTACCTGGATAATTTTATGTCACAGATTGAACAGATGTGGTCCAGCGGCAGCAGCAGATACCAGTGTGTCGCTCTAAGCAGCTCTTTATCGGCTGATCTGAGATCTGTGGTTTCCTCTCTGCAGGCTGTTTGTTGTTGGCGGTCTCGGCTGCTCTGAGATCAGCCCGCCGAAACAACAAAGACAGACTTTCAGCAGCAATTTGTTCGTTTGCTAAAAGAGGGCTGCAAGTTAAACGAGTCCGACTGTAATGCAAGAACCCCTCGCCCCTCGCCCCTCGCCCCCTCACCCCCAACAATGGAGCTGCCGGGGAACCCAATATCTGTCAGCCTGATGCTATCTGTCCCATGTTAAATGGGGTGACCAGCAGTCAAAAGACAAAAGAAGCAGCAGAAGGACACGGGGGAGGACGGGGGAGGAAGTGGAGATATTCTTTCTTTCTTTCTTTCTTTCTTTCTCTTTCTTTCTTCTCTTTCTTTCTTTCCTTCTTTCCTTCTTCCTTCCTTCCTTCTTTCCTTCTTTCCTTCCTTCTTTCTTTCTCAGAAGAAGTACTCAGATCTTTTACTTAAGTAAAAGTAGTAATACTACAGTGTAGAAATACTCTGTTACAAGATGTTACTTAACTAAAAGTACAAAAGTATTAGCATCAAAATATACTTAAAGTCCCCAAAGTAAAAGTACTCATTATGCAGAATGGCCCATTTCAGAATATATTATTGCATTATAATTATTGATGCATTTATGTATTGTTGTATTGTTGCAGCTGGTAGGTGGAATAATCAGAATCTGTAAAGCATCTAAATATATAAAAGAAAAGTAAAAAAGTACAATATGAAGTAGCATAAAATGGAAATACTGAAGTAAAGTGCTGGTACCTCAAAATCGTGCTTGATAACAGTTATATTTTATGAGGCATTTGCTATTAGAGCTAACCAACAAGTAAGTGGCATTAATATTTATATGGGTATGTTTCTAAAATAAATGTATATGCAGATGATTTATTATTAATTCTTTCAGATCCAGCAATCCCAGTGCTACACTTAATTTAAAGCTGTGGTAGGCATTTTTGGTTATATATGTTGAAATGATCAATAAATAAAATGCTCTAGCACAAAAACTGTTTGCCTATTTATAAATATCTCTGGCTATTTCATTTGGTTATTTCAAAATAATTTCAAAATAATGTTCAGGATCAAGTGTGAGCTGGATGGGGATTCTTGATTTGTTTGGGTCTGGTGGACGAGATGTTTGGGTCGGTCACATGACCGCGGTGTAGTGTGACATTATTAGTGTTGCTCAGACAGGAAGTTACTCTTGACGTTTTCACACAACAGAAAACAAAACACACACAAGCCGGTTTCCTGGCAACACCTTCAAAATAAAAGTCTAATCAGAACAACAGTCTACATCTGTGAACATACATCAGGCCACGTCTTAAAAATGTTTGTTTTCAAACTATATTTGAAGCAGATTATAATATTTTTGAGATCATACAACGTAGTGATCTGTGAACTTTGTGTGGGCATTTAGTTAGTAAAGAACTTTATTATCTACAATATGGATATTTGATTTTGGTTAAAAACAACAGACAGATAATAAAGTAGCTGATAAACCAGAAGATATAAGGAAATAGAGTTATAAATAAGAAATTTACCTCCAAAGATCTTAAATTGGTCTAAAGTGAAGCTCTAGTGGAGAAATGTAGTTTGCTGAGATGCTTTTGGTGCATCATGTGATGATTCTCCTGCTACAAATGTGGTTCTGTTTCTCTCTGATTTCTTTACCGGCTCTGTATTTGACCATCTGACATGTTGAGTGGTCGGTTAAGTAGTCTTGGAGCTCAATTGGAAACAGATCAGAAGCTGCTAGCAGGTGATTTTAAAAGACAAATCCTCCATTTTAACACACAGAGTTCAGTGAACTCGTGTAGTTCATCCCCCCTCAGCCTGTGAAAACAGCTGTTCAGTGTCACACAGTCTGTGAGGAGTTTAAAAGATGTGGCTGTTTACCAGGCAGGGAAGCTCTAATGAAAGAAACTATCCAGCTGCATTATGGGAAATGTAGGAGCCAGTGTTTTTGGACTGAAAACGCGTTGAAGTCCGGACTTCTCCTCTGCTGCTTTTCTGATTTTGACCTTTAAAAAAATTTTGTGAGTTTCCAGCTTTTTAGAATTTGGACCCAACATCCTGCCTGACTGAAAATGTTTCAGATGTTTCTTGTGGAAATTTCTTGAACTTCCAAAAACCCAGAAGGGAAACCTCAAGGGGATAAACAGCAGAGGTTTGAGTGCAGTTTGGTTTACAGGCAGGTTTACTGACTGACTGGCTAAATACTGGCAACCGATCAAATGCAGCTGATGTGGTCTGGACATGATTTCATGTGAAACTGGTTGTTATTTACACTGGAATTAGCCCTGTTTCATCTTACAGGGACATTTATTTTTTAAAGTCAGTAAAGATAAAATCTAACCTTAACAAAGTGAACAGAAAATCATTTTGGCAGCAGGAAAGGGATCTACATGAAGAGGAGCTGATGGGGATGAGAGTGTTTGACTTCAGTCTGAAACATGAACTCTGAGTGTCTGACCGGTTTACTGGTTAACTGGTCTGTAATCCCTCTCTGCGGGTCAGACTGGTTCAGATGTGGCTGCAGTGATTGGCTGTTGGAAGGCGTGGAGGGTTAAATCCTCAGGGTCAAAGGTCAGCTGATTGAATCCGGTCAAGTCTCTGTAGGTCTGGTTGATTTCAATGGCAGAATCCGGACCAGACTACTTCCAGAGCAGACTACTGCCTGGAACAGCTACAATAATGCAGATAATTATTATTTAGAGACACTGTTTATCATTTCAGTTATAAAATCCTGAGCCCATTATGTAGACAGGCAGAGTATTAATGAGTCAACAGTGTTTTGTTTGTGTTATAGTTTAAAGGAGGGCTGCAACTGATGCTTATTTTCATCTGTTGGTGATTTTTTAAAATGAATTGTTTGAGTGCAAAGTGATGTTTTCAAATCAAAATCAGGTTTATTGCCAAGCAGGCTTTCACATACAAGGACTTTGTTTTGGTATTTTGGATCATAACAGAAAACATAAAGAAAATATTTAACAATTTAATTTAACAATCAAAACCACAAAGTATCAGACAGAGACGCTGAAAATCTGCAACACTGGAGAAACTGACATCAGAGAATAGATTATCATTTAGATGACTTAATCAATTATGAATATTTTTTTGTCAAATCAACAAATTATATATTTTTTATATTTTAGAGTCTAATGTCAAAAGAATGCACTCTTTAGTATATAAATTATGATTATATATAGTAAATGTATTTAATTAACAGAAATTTATTCTCTATAGTCGAGGTTTGATTACCAACTGAGCAAAGCAGGGACCTGCTCCGGGGCCCCATACCTGCAGGGGCCCCAGACTTTCCTCCTGTTCACACCCTGTCAATTATTTGCAAAAATGGATGAATTGCAAATTTTTATGAGTTTGGATGAACTAAGCTGTTGCTGCATTTATACCTGATGTTATGGCCCTTTTAATTAAGAGAAATAATTTATTATATTACTTTGTTCATATGGTGTTGGGATGTAACTAAGTACATCTACTCAAGTAGGCCACTTAAGAACAAATTTGAAGTACTTGTACTTTACTTGAGTATTTTCTTTTAAGGCCACTGAATACACTTTATTTATTCCTTTCCAAATTAGGAGTTCTGCACGCAAAACAAAGAGTTTATACAATATGAGGTTTTGTTATAATCTCCCCAACAGTTCATACAAGAACAGCTGAAACGATTAGCCGATTAATGAATTAGTCGACTGTCAGAAAATGAATTATTTTGATGGTTATTTTTCCTGTAAAAATATTTGAAGATGTGAAGATGTGCTTCTTTTCCTTTGAATAATGTGTAATGTGTAATTGTAATGTTTGTTAATAATGTTGAAGGTTTTGGACTGTTGGTTGGACACAACATGCAGTGTGACGGTGTCACTTTGGGCTCTGGGTAACTGTGGCAGACTTAAAAACAAACAATCGATCAATTAATGGAGAAAAAAAATCAGCAGATTAATCCATAATAATAAAAATAAGCCTTAAATAATCCTTAAATTGCAGTCCATATAAAACATCCACATTTTATTTTCAGTTTTTAATGATTCATGCAATAATTAAAAGTTATAAAAAGAAAAATAATCACAAAACAAACACAGTATTGAGAGAAATAGCTAAATATTATTATTATTATTATTAGTAGTAGTAGTAGTAGTAGTAGTAGTAGTAGCAGTAGTAGTAGTAGTAGTAGCAGTAGTAGTAGTATTTGGGGTTTTAGAGGAAAGATTAAGAAACGCAGTCTGATGGGGTGACGGTGTCATATTTGTGTGTCTCCCCTGCAGTAGGCTATTAATTACCGTAATGACTCTCCTTGTTTTCATTTTTCCCGGCTTTCTAACACCACGTGACCATATGTTGATTAGTGACACCTGCGCTCAGGGAGCAGCTCTGCAGCGTGAACGTGAAGCACGTGGTTCCCAGATAAATCCACAATTTCTTTAATTTCACAGCCGTTTTAGACACTTTTACGCACCAAAATTCCACGAAACTCTCTCCTCCGTGTGTTCGCAGTCATGTTCCAGTGTTCCTGTTCCAGTCGGAGTGTTTTACACAAAGAAAGAAATAAAAGAATATTTCTATCTTGTATCCTGGAACAAAATAAAAAAAGGCCGCAGTGCGCTGAAGCCCCCCCTCCCTTCCCGCGGAGACGTTTCCTTCTTCACACCCGCCGCCGCGGACACATTTCTCCTTTACTCTCTTTTATTTTTGAACCTCTTTTATCATCAGAAAACAGCTGAAACGAAACGACTCATTCTCTAACTCGCGTTGATCCTGCTGAGCTGCCTCCCGTTCCCGAATGAAGGCTCCCGTTTCCCCCCCGAGACGAAGCAGATCACAGCCCAGCACACCGGCCAGAATGTGTTTGGGATGGTTCTTATTTAAGCTTTGATTTATTGTGATTGTTGTTTTAGAGATTATGATGCAGGCGTTTGTTTGATGTCGTCTGGCCACTGCAGCTTTGCTCTCTTTAACACCAGAGATGGAAAGAGATCTCTGACACTTTCAGCCTCTCCCTTCTTTTTATAGAATAAAAAGCACAAACCAAACAGAAGGCGCTGGTTTGGTTTATTTATTTATTTATATTTATAGGTCAAATTTGCTTTCCATAATGGTAATATAACAAAAAAAATACTATGTGCGCTGTTCAACTTCTGTATTTGTGAAGTACAAGACTTAAAATATGTTTTCTGACAGATGTTAACTTAAAAACTTTCTTCTGGTGTGTATATAAAAATATTTCTCCGCGCCCTTTTCAGCCCTGAGTAGTGTCTGCAGGGCATCACAGTGAGCTCAGGACTGGCTGCTGCCGATGACTTTAATTAGTTTATGAACACTTCAGCACAAAATAAAAAAATAATAAATCAAAAAATGAAATCAGGAGTCTATAGTTTAGCTGGATGTTGGTTAAATTACTGAGATAATGTCAAAGGCCTGCAGGGTTTCCAAATATGACATCATTGGCAAGGTTACAACTATATGCATATAATTACACAATAAAGGGCACTAAATAAACAAATTTGTTATTTTGGTCCCAGTCATTTAACTAAATATTTAAAACATTAAATTATATGGCAAAATGTGGAGTCATGTGTGTGTGTCCTGGTTTTAATGTTTCTGTGCAGTGTGACGACCTCTTTTACAGTATTAGTTCCACATATTTTAATTTGCAGAATAGAAAACATATTTAAAGACAACATGCAAATCAAATAATGACATTAAAAAGGCATTAATAATAATTCAGTTAGGTCACAGCCATGAGGAGCTTGATTTACCTGCTCTGGAGCAACAAAAGAACTGTGGGCATATTGTTATCACGCTTTAATCATGTTTGTCTGTGTTGTTTGTGTTGCTGGTAGAATGTCAGTGTCTTGTCTGTCTCCTGCAAACCAAATCTACCTACTGGGACAAATAAAGTAACCTAAGCACCAGTTCCTCCCACGTCCCTCGGCGGAGTTTATACAATATTAATGGAATATTATACACATTAAATAATGGATGTATTAAAACTAGGAACCCGAAGATCATGTGATCAAGAAACAGCCTGCCTTAAAACTCTTATTTCAGTTTCTGATGTCAAATCCCATAAATATGCCCAAACTAACAGTGACTGTATCTCCTAACAAGTCCTGTGTGTGTCTCACAGCCTGAAGTCCCTTCGTCCTCTGGATCGTTGTCACACATCAGCGAGCCTCGCTGCTCGTGACGTGTTCCTTCATCACCATGAACACACACACTGTAGTTTATTCTGACTCAGTCACACACACACACCGTCCAGCTGCCAGAAATAGCCAACTCACTACAGCACTGCATGTGGATTCATCCGCTGAAAATAGTCACCATCAAATACACACTGTAAATAGTTCAGTAAGCAACTGTTTAAGGAGACTTTTTAAAGATGAAACTGTATATTTGTGAGTGTTTTTTTTATAAAGATTTATGTCTCCAGGAGCTGAGAGCCACAGACAGGAAGTTGGGAAGTACTGAGACGGACTGACAAGTTGTTGGTTTGAGATCTAAAATGAAGTTGGAGAATTGAATTTTCTGTAAAAAAAAGGGTGTCACCGGAAGCAAAGTCCTTTTAGGCCAGTCCCGCCACTCTGCAGCCATCTTGATGACTCCTCCTGGTGTTTATTTTGGACTAACAGGATCAGGCCTCTGAATGAATGAATGGGGAGAGAGCCATAACTACACTTGTGATGAAACTACTAAAAAACTTTGTTGACTTTACCCCAAAATTAGGTTTAAAAAAGTGTTTTTCACCAATGGTTATCCTCCGACTGTGCATGCATTGTAGCAGTGCCGCTTGCGTAGTAGACCCTTTACATCAGCACTACCACACAAATGGCTTAATATGTTTCCCGGCTCGGCTGATAAAAATAGTATTGTATTGAGTGGCGTGTCTCCTCTTAAAACGTCTCTGCAGGGAGTCAATCACACGGATCCTTTCCATGGTGTTGTCAGACACCTGGTGTAACAGTCTGAGCCTGTCGGTGACTGAAAGAAGCACTTTTTGTGGACATTATTTTGACTGGCGCAATTGTCCCGAAGGAATATGTTGCACCACCGCGGCCAGTTCACAGCCTCCCCCTGAAGCCATCTACGGCACGGAAACACCAAAACGTATTGGTCCTACTAGTTATTTCAAGACCAAAGCAGGACCAGGTTCTAAAAGTACAGGAAGTTTCCTTTAAACTGCTGATGTGATTGTTTCTTCTTGTTTTCTACCAAAGCTGCAGAGCCATGTGATGGGTACAAGGAAGAGGGAGGTGTTTGTACTGTTAGAAAATTGCCCTGCAACAGAGTCTCCAGGTGATGTAGGGTTGAGACTGCTGGTTTGAAGATGCCATTAAGTTACATTCTGGGAAGTGTTTCTGGTGTTTCTTTAAAGTCCACGTCATGGAAGTGTTATAATAAACCACTGCAGTAACATTCCTCTTACTTTGATACTGTTGTGGTTTGTATCCCTATTGAACAATTGTATTATAGCTTGTCTCATCCCATGAGACAAGCTATAATACAATTGTTCAATTCCTTTACTTCATAAAGGAATGTAAAAATACTTTATCACAAGTAAAAGTCTTGCATTGAAACTTAAAGCTGGAGTAGGCAATTTATTTCAGAAGCATTTTTATATATTATATTTGTTAAAATTCTCTAAATGAAATGGTCTGACAGCAAAATGGAAAACATGCGGTATCTGTGACTGTAGGAGGACTCTAAGAAGCACGGCTAATCATTTAATTTGGTCCCAATGAAATGATTGGCTGGCCGACCTACCTGCATGCCTGCACTCACTCTGCATGAACATGTGTTTTGGGGGGAGTGGCTTTGGAGGGAGGCCTGAAGGGGAGGGGGCGGGATGTTTTGGATACTTCTAGCTGTCTCCTGCTGGTTTTCCTACGCAGGCTTTAAGTAAAAGTAAAACATAATAATCAGTCTAATCAGGAAAATCTACTTAAAATAGAAAAGTACTGAAAGCAGTAAAATGTCCCTGTGACTGTTAAATATTCTATCATCAGATTAATATTCCTCGTGCATTAACGTAAAGCAGGATTTAACTGAAGCTGTTGAGATGAAACTCATTTTGAACTATTTTCTATCAGACTGCAACTAATGATTATTTTAATTGCGGATTAATCTGATTATTATTTTCTCAATTAATCAATTGATTGATTGTTTGGTTTGTAAAATTACCCAGAGCCCAAAGTGACACCTTCACACTGCCACAACTCAACATTATTAACAACACAAATATGAACAAATATTCACATGTAAGAAGCTAAAACCATAAAAATGTTTTTATAGGAAAAATGACTTCAACCGTAGAAATAATTGCCGATTTAGTTTCTGTCAGTCGACTGATTGATTAATCGACTAATTGTTTTCAGCTGCACAGGTATAAACTCTTGATGTGTTTTGTGTGTACAAATCTTAATTTGCAAAGTAACTGACGCCGTGCTTCGCACTGAGATGTGCAGAGTAGTAGAAGAAAGAAAATAAGTTGAATATGTACTTGAGTAAATGGACTTAGTTACTTTCCATCACTACTCAGGGTTTCAAATCCCAACAATGTCACCTCGAACATGCAGTAGGTGAACAGGTTCACCTTTGCTTTAAACATGTGGTATTTTTAAGTTATTTATCATTAATTAACATTGAATTCATTAGTTGATCAGCTCTGTGTGCTTTGAGACCTTCAGTAAATCGGAGGCTTAGAAACCACAAGGATCATTTAGGGCGCTGCTGTAGAGCTTTCGATCATGTCACATGGTCATCAGCAGAGGGAGTTTGCCCGTTTGTTACAGATGTTTTTTCTCAACACTTTAAGGACGTCTCATCCATGTAGAAAAGTTGAGGCTTAAAGCTCATTCTTGAACTTGGAAACAGAAGTTAGCACCTGTTGTAGAGTAGCAGGTGAATAATAATAACACTATTATAACAATATTTTATATGATTTCAACACGGATCAATAAAGTTTCCTGAGACCGCTGTAAAAACAACTCTTTGTTCCTAAAAAAGCAACAGAAATGTAAAAGTTGTAATTTTAATTTAATTTACTTTACAAAGAAAATTTCCTCTCTTCAATCACTTTTAACTCAGTTCATTGTGAAGCAGGTCACGTCAAGGTTTTGGTCAATACTTCACTTCTGTTAGATGTGTAGGAACCACACTGGTTGAGACCACGCTGTCCTCTGGTAAGATGCGCTGTGCCCCTTTATGGTTGATTGTTTGTAAGTTAGATGTTATGTAGATACTGGATAGACCCTTTAGCCAACCAGCAACCTCACTATTCAAAAGTCTGTGAAATAAACTATAGGAAAGCTAATAACATAAGGCAACACAAGTTTACTTCTACAACATAGGTCTATGTTCCCCTTGCTTTTATCCAGCTAGTTGTAGTTTATTTTATTTGTAATTTGCACCTATTAAAGAGATTTAGAGGGGGAATCTTATCCCAGTGGAAAATGCCTGTTCCCTAAAAAATACATTTGATAAAATGCAAATTAATTTGTCAACTGTAGCTATTTATTTTGCTTTATAATATGTTAAATATGTTAATGATAAAGCCTTAGTTCGTTAATGTGTCAGGAAATGGACATTGAGCTTAGGGGAGGGGGGGCGTCTTACCCCAAGATACCTGTAAACTCTGGTGTGATGAAACACAGCAACAAGCACTGAGCAGCAAATCTGAATCCTGTTCATATCTGCAACTATAAACTGCTCAGGTGTCCTCGCAGAGATCGATAAACTTTCATTGACTCAGATATGCTCGGTCACAAGAACACATTTGTTCCACAGAAACATATAGGCACTTTAATTTGAACTGTTTTTACTGGTGTTTAACCAGTTGTAGTGGTCAGTTAAACCTGCTGCTGCCATGTGACCTCAGAGTGGGAAAAAACCTGATTTGAGGCCAAAGAGCGGGATATAAATACCAAAAAATAATTAGGATTAGTGTATAGTGAGACACTGTGTGTGTGTGTGTAGTCTCCATTATTTTCTTCAGCCTCGTCGGGCCGGCTGTTGATCAACGACGATTAAGATCGGGAATGTTGACCGCTCCGTTTTTCTTCCTGCTTTAAACAGCTAATCTGGATTTGATTGGTCCAGATGAGACCTGGGGTTCCTGCAGCGGTTTGACTGCTGGACACACACACAGACAGACAGCAGCACAAGGGCTGAGTTCACACATTCTTTGTGTTTGCGTGTAACGTAGATTTTAAATATTACATGTTTGTATAAACGTTTCTCTTTCCTAGTGTCCGGTCAAAGTGTCCTCCAGCAAGGCACTGAACCTCAGAGCTGCGTCCCGACAGGACGGTCACATGACATGCGCGGCTGGAGTCTGGATCTCGCGGTAACTGTGCAAAAAGAAATAAATTTCATGTTGTTTGACTTTCATGGTTGTAAAATCCACGTGTTTCACTGAAGCTTTTACAAGGTATTTCAAGTATAAAACAAACATTTGTGATGTATTTACCCAACTTTAACTAAATATATATCATGGCTTAAAGGGCCATTTCTGTGTTTTAAAAAAAACATATTTTGGGGTCTAATGATTAAAAGGTACAAAAAGTTTTGGAATTGGTCCAGTAGATCACCTCAGCCGGCAGCCACGAAACAGGCTTCAATGGCTGCAACGTAATCCTTGTGGGCAATTGGACCCATCAGAAAAAGTCCACCAAAGTGCCTGTTTTTGCCGCTGAGCTCAGATTGTGTCTCTTGTCACTTTTGTCGAGTGTCTGACAGCACTGTGGAAACTATCCCACAGATTGCATTGACAAAAACATTTCACTTTAACGCGCAAAACACGGGAGTTACTGGCTTATTGTTGCCTCGACCACAAACAAATCGATCGAACGCTCCAGCACAGCTACTAAATGGATCTTGAGGTGAGAAAATATTGTCAACATCTCTTTCCAAGGTCAAGAATGAACTTTTAACCTCAGGAAGGACAAGATTTTACCCCGAATGTACAATTTACTTGGTTACGTGCTCCAACATTTTTCAGTTACAGGAAAAGCTTTTGCTTTTTTTAATATAAGCTGATAAAGGAACATCTGTTGACCGCCCATGAACTCCTGCTTTGACAGGCAACAGAAATGTGGGATTTATGCTTTAGTGAAAGTATTTCATGTTTCACTTTCACTGTTCAAGAGAAAAAACTTAAAGGATGATGACCACTGCGTGTATCTCCCACACAACTAAACTGTACAGAATAGGTCGACTGTCAACTGTCCCAAAACGACATGTATGTCTGTTGGAAAGTACGACTTATGGCGACATGCATGAGGATTGACGAGTCCAGCGTCAGACGTACCAGTTCTTAGGTACGTACGTTCAACGCTGTTCTCACTCTCGTCACATATGGACGCATGGTCAAGACCCATCTGTGTCAGTTTGTAACGCACTGGGGATTATGTAACAGAAAAAGATTGAGTAAGGAGGTTGTTGGGGTGGAGAACCAGGAGACCGGGATTTGTGTCCCGTGTGAAACAAAAAGTCAAAATTAAGTATTTTTATTTAAGTTACGTGAGTTATGTAAATTGTGTGACGCGAGTTAACTTACATTTTAACTGACTTACGTAATTATTTTAACTCAAACCGTGATCTTTTCCTAACCTTATCCAAGTAGTTTGGTTGCCTAAACCTAACCAGATTGCAAAGTTTGATGTTTTGACACTAGCGTTTTATTTTGAATGTCTAACCGGCGTTGCATATTTGTTGTTGCTAAGCGTTGCTAAAGCCTTAAACGTCAAACAATGACGCAAAAGTGGTACCCAGAGCGCTGCAAAGCGACGCCAAAGGGCCTTGACCAAGCGTCAATATGCGAGGAGTCGGGAGTGAGAATGTGTTACGTGAAATATAAACATCAAAAGTCACATGACTTCATAAGTTAAGTGCCTTACAGCTCTGCTAACGTGGCTGTAGACTCTTTGTTTTTAGCTAATGTTTCAACTACAACTGAGCTGACGTAAGTCATCTACAAAACTTAAAACTTCGTCAACTCTGACTTTCTTTGACACAGAACTCGTGTCTCGGTCTCCTGAATGAAAGTCCTGGGTTTTCTTGACTCATCCATCCACCTCACCACCACCTTACATGGATTTTGTCACGCTTAACACTACGTCACCTACTGCGACTTATTCAGCCACTAGAGGGGTCGTCCATAGCATAAAAACGTAAATATAATCGACCCATAAGGCTGTTTTTCTGGCGAGGACGGGCTGCTATCTCGGGTGAAACAGCTGCATCTACCAGTTGAGGCTCATTTTAAAAAATTAGACGTATGTGTTGTTTATTTTGTTTTCATTAGTTGTTGTATCTTTGGCCATACATGAAGTATATTTTAGTTGTCTTATAATGTGCGCTGACTTATTTTTGGGCCAATTATTATTATATAGGTATTTTGTATGTTTGTCCCGTGAGATCAAGTCTTTAGTAGTATCTGGTAACCAGTGCGATGGTATTTTGTGTATTATATGTACTACACAGTATGTGCACATTGTGTACTGTCCCGAGGACACAGTGTACAGAAAGTAGTGTGTTAAATGAGGAGTATGTCGTAAATAACTATTAAGTAACAGCTAGAAAGTGGGACTTTATAAGTAAGATTGAGTGTGTTGGTAGGTTTTGTTGGGAGGGGTAGCTGGTGGTGGTGGTGGTGTGTGGGGGTTCATGTGAACGAGCAAGAAAACACTCGACGGGTCGTGAATAATCGTTTTAATGAGTGTGTAAAAGCAGGCGGCTCGGTGAGGGCCTGTCGGGTTAAACAAACTCACCAAATCCGATTGTCAAAGTGCAAAGTGGTGTCGCTTCAATTTGCCCCCCCGTCCTTCCTCCTTCCTTACTTCTTTCCTTGTCTTCAGCTCCCCACCCCACCCCGCCTCCGCCCGGTTCAGTCCTGCCAATTACGAGACATAATAATATTTTGTTAAACCTGGTGTGATCTTTGGTTTTGTTGTTTTAAAAAGCCCGCTGATCTCTGTGCGCTTCGCTGCTCTGCGTCAATGGAGCATCAACAGGGACGGATCAGCAGCGAGCACTTCCTTTTTATCCGCTCACAGCACCATTTCATCTTTTCACAGCGCACAGATATCTGAGCAGAGACCGTTCCATCGGCTCTCAGCACCGCTTTCTCTGTGTACAACCAGAGGTGGAAGATTTACTCAGATCTTGTACTTTGGTAAAAACAGTACAAAAGTCACATGAGTAAAAGTATTAATCATACAGAATGGCCCATAACAGAATATATATATATATATATAATATTTTATTATTGGTTTATGATTAATGGAGCGAATTTGAATGACTTTAGTATCTGCTGGGTAGCTTCATCCATCATAATACTTTATAATGTATTATTTGATTTATAAATATTTATTAATAATCTGAAGAAACTGTAGTGCAGTAAAACGTACAATATGTGCTTTCTCAATGTAGTGGAGTAGAAGTATGAAGTAGAGTAAAATGGAAATACTCAAGTAACGAGGCAAATGTACTTATTCTAATGTTAACAGCAGCGTTTATAGTTTTACACTGTAAAACTTCATACCCCTAAATCTAGTTTGTCACGTTCAAAAAAAAAGGCAACTTAAAATGTTTGTTTACCGTTTTTAGGCCAATTTCAGAATTTCTTGTGACTTCAAACATTGAGTTGATGAATGGATGAATCCAGTTTGAGATTGTTTTGCACATCAATGTATGTGTTACATAAGGGTTAACTACTCTAGTTTGCAATGTTTTTGCAGTGTGTCCGTTATGGTTGACCATCTATCGCAGCTATCTGAATGGCTGTTGAGTCTAATGAAACAGTGATTTCATGCAATGTTTCTGGTTTTACTTTCTTTGGTATCTAGAGCAATGTTTTGCCTTTTTAGGGTAGAGTTCCTGACCCGACCTAAGCCAGGACTTGGAGCTTGTGTCTGGTTCTGGTTTGGCATTTTTAAATGAAACTGTTTAAGAAATGTCTGTCTCTTTCTCTCTGACTTTGCCAACTGTCCACCTCAACGGGTGTCATGTTTTGAGCAGGCCATCCTCACCAGAAAAAGGCCAAATAGGTTGATTGTGCAGCAGCTTATTACGACTTTCCTTTATGTTTATTGTTATGCCGCAACTTATGTCTGCAACAAAGTCTGCATGAGGTAAAAAAATGAGGGGGACAACACATCGTCATACCTAATCGATCACAAAAAACATAAATATAGTTCAAAATAAGTCGCTGCATAATCAACCTGTACAGCCGTTTTTCTCGTGAGGCTGTGGGGGTAGATGGGTCGAACCCAGGACTTTCACTCAGGAGACCAGGGCTCTGAGTCTCGCGTGAAAGAAAGTCAAAGTTCACTTTTTTTAAAGTTTTAAGTGAAAGAGCGTTATGTCGGTGTCAAGTGAGTTAAGTCACTTTACTTACTTTTGTCATGTGACTTGCAGAACATACTTCCTTACCCACAACCTTTAACCTATTGAAGTGGCAACTATGACCCTTTCACAACATTAACACTAGTTTAGCGTCATGTGACTTAATGATCAACATCCAACAATCAGAATTCAGCACTTCAGTTGCAGCTGAATCTACATTTCATGTGATTTCCCAGATATTAAAGGTATTTAATACAACACCAGGCTGTGGTCGGAAATGTTGCTATATGGTTAAAGTTGAAAAATCAACATTTTTACAACACTCTCAGTTTATTTGTTGAAAAAGTGCCATTGACAATAAACAACATTCTCGCCAATAAGTTCTTTAAGGACGGGAGGACAACTATTTTAAGGTGATTTGGGAAACATCTAATAAATATAAAGCAATACTTCACTGTGATTCATGCATCTTGTTTGGTTGCAGCAGACAAAGAAAGTTAATAAATTATATGTAATATGAAAAACATCACGTCTTTTGTTTTTGGATGGAAATGGCAAAGAGGAGGGAGAGTCAAGTGTTCAACTAGAAATAAAATGCAATTTCCAACTTCTCCAACTGCCCAACTTTCATCATCTCTCACCATCCTGTGGAGAAGAAGGTAAGTTTGAATCTTTTAACTACAGAAAGTGTGAGGTCAACTTATTGGCAAATTCTTCCATTGATTGTGAAAGTAGTAATATTTAATGGTGATTAAGTATAACTTTACAAATATTAAAGTTTGCACAGTAAAAAACACACATTTACAATAAAAAAAAACTTTTTCTACAGCAAACATATTAACCAGTGCCAGATGATAACCTGAACTAAAATGTTCGCTAATGACCAAAAACTATGAGCCAACTTGAACCAAACTGTTTAGCTGATTAACTGAATAAAATATTTAGCTCAACTTTGCTTCCTGTTGTCATTGTTTATTTTCACCCTGACAGAAGAACTCTCCCTCATTACTAAATGACTAAATAGGTAAATTGTCAAATGTCCTAAAACGACATATATGTCCATTGGAAACATGACCAGTCCAGCGACAGGTGTATCACACCTTAAGTTTGTTACCTAAGTCACATGATCCGCATGACGTCTACAAACGTCACATGACGTTTGACATGTGCTTAAAGTTTTGAAACGGTCATAGTTTGCTTAGGTTTAGGCAACAAAACTACTAGGTTTAGAAAAAGGTCATAGTTTTATTTAAAATAAGTATGTTACTAACGTGACCTTGGTAACGTAACTTCATACTTCAAACTTCAAAGCTTCAAAGCTCTGAGTTTACCCCACCTCCTGCTTACATGGATTTTGTCGCTCTGTTTTCTACGTCACCTGACTTCTTCTGCCACTAGAGGTTGCAGCCCAACCAAAAAATGTAAATGTTATTGGTAATAAGCTATATAATAATCCACCTATATGCCCGTTTTGAGATGGGCTAGATGGATATAATGAGACAAAAACACCGAATGCTTTCTTCGTTTTGGCCAGCAAATGGGAGAATAAAACATCAGTCATCAGCAGCGTGCACGTGCATTTTGTGTTTAAATAATGAAAAGAAACCAAAAATCTCATTTTTGTCTGACCCGAAACAGGCACAGACGCTTCCATAATCTGACCACAGACTCAACACCAGATTAGCATCAGAGTGTTCAAACAGAAAAGTCAGGCAGAGGATCAGCGGTAAACCAGCCGGTCGATGTGACACAGAAACCAACAGCAAATATAATGAGGTGCAATATTAAATCTGTCAGCCTCTGTCTGCTTTATGCTGGCCGACTGTGTGTGTTTGTTCTGTATCTGTGTGTTTGTGTTGTTGTTGTTGTTGTGTTTGCAGATTGTATGGCTAAACAAGGCCTGGTGTGTTTATGTGTGTATTTTTAGCTAAGCAGGGCTCAGTGTGTATCCTGTGACCAATATGGCAGAGTACACACTGCGCTGCACCAAACACACACAAACACACAGTTTATTTTATACAGTTTCTCAAATTAAAACTGATCATTAAACCGAATTTTGTCTTAAGATTAAAAAATACTCTGCAAACTTTATTATAAGTAAAAGCAATTAGAGGCAGGGTTGAATTTTTTTAGTAAAAAAGCGTATAATTTATTCATTTTAAGCCTTAATATGCAAAAAAAGCAACTTGTCACTGCCTAATGAAAAACCTGTTTCTCCAGATTAATTATCTGAATTATTAAGTTTCTTTATGAGTTGAGAAAAATCCTCCCCTTCTCAAACTCAACAAACCATATACACATACCTACTGGATTATCTGAGCTTGTGGCAAAACAGAAAAGTACCCAGTTTTTCTTAACTCATGAAAAGTTCATGGCAACTTGAGAGGGAAGCCATGACATGCAGAGGTTCATGTACTTGCATGATTCTTGCGGTTGTTGCATATGTTTTGTCCACATTCTGTAACTGAATGCACATATCGTTAGTCAATTTAAACAAAACAGTCAGCTAAATAAATGCAATGTAATGTAATGAATTCATAACATGTTAAATATATTTTTTGCATGTCAGTATATACATTTTCAGATATTCCACATGAGAAAACCACAGTTTTACATGTGTTGAAATCATATGTGGTTTGAAATGAAAACATGAACTGCACGTGTGCTTTTTTGCTCAGACACAATTTTCCATATGTAAATTTCTGGTTGGATTATTTTCTTACTATCATGTAAATCTATTTTAACCCTTAAGACAGCCTTGATGTATTGCCTATAGGAAACACTTGTGTAAACATGACTTTCACATGTTTTTTTCAATAATGGAACTTTTGAACTTCTCTTAATTGTTAATTAACAACTTCTTATGAATCTAAACTTGTTATAACAGGAAATAATGAAGGGAATGAAGAAAGATTCTGCAAAACAACCCACAATTTTTTTTAAACATATCTGATGTGTGATCAAACTCCTATATGTGAAACACACACATACTCAAACACATATGTCTGTATATATAACTGTATATATTATTTTATTTTATATGTTACCATATTTTAATATGCACTTATGTTGCGTGTGTAGCATGAAGGAACTACTAATTTAGTTTCGTTATGCAGCCTTGCGCTGTGTAATGACAAATAAAAAACCTTGCAATGTGCTTGAAAAGGTTTTTTTTTTCGTGTGGATATGTATGGTTTGTATTCTATAAGCAAATATATGATAAAATTACTAAAGTAAAATCTGCAGCAGCAGTTTGCTGAGCTGCAGCTGATGATTCATCACACTGACCAGATAATAATATTGTGTCAGCAGTGATGTAGTAAATATAAAGGAAGTAAACCACAGAGCACAGCAGAAATGACCCATTATTTTATTATTTTATTCTGTAAAATCCCACTTCTTCTTCCTCTTCAACGCTACTTAGAAACTTTATTTTTCTAAATGGAAACAGCAGGTGAACACATTTGAAACTCCATCAGTCTCTGCAGCTCACTGACACTGCCTGCAGGTGCATGAAACACTTTGTTAAAGGGCAATTTCTCTTTATTTCTGTCGTTGCTGTTGCTCTCCTCTCCTGGTGTTGACAGCAGAGAAAAGAAAAGGAGGTGGCACTGACGCCTTTCTTCCTATAGACTTCCTGTTGTATAATCTTTACTGTAATGGAGTATAATTATAACCGTGTGAAGATGGAATAGTCCATAATGTTCAGAACATGTATAAATGCTGTGACATATTGGACCATTATTACTGTCATTGTGCTGTGAAATCCATCCCGTGAAAAGATGTACTGTTAAATTTAATTATTTAACTGTATAATGTGAACTAAACAGTGCTATTTATTACAGGTCATTAACATATGATGTTGATCCACAGAGACTCTACACAGCATATATTATATATATATATATATGCATTGCATAATAATCAAATATAATACTAACAAATATACAAATATTAACAAAGCAATTTAGTGACATAATTATACATAAAAATAAAGAAATCCCATATAAAATCTAATATATATTGACATATATGATGTCAATATATATACAATATAATAATATATGATGTCAGATTTTGGCAAAAGTGAAAGTTTTCATATATGTTATAAACAAATGTCAAATTTAAATCTGAAGCTATTTTTATAGTATATGTGTCAATATATGGCTGTGACTGATATTAAAAACATGTATGAATAATTTATATATAGTATCATATGTACATATAATATATTTTATAACCTGTATTACAGACTATTTTTATGACAAACTTAAAATAAAACTGATAAATCTGTATGATAATAATCCTGTAGTGACAGTTTCTGGTTCAGGTACCTGACAATATACCTACTCTTCTACTTTGTTTTCTTTTTTCTTGTTCATTTTTTAAATTATGACCAGAACCATATTGGGCTAAACTACAATAGGCCTTCTTTTAAAAAAAATATGTCTATGAAATATCTTAAAACGTACATTTTTCAGTATTTATATATTGTTTAAAATTGTTTTTAACATATGAAGCACATTTCCAAGTTTATTTACTGTGTCGAGCTTTTAGAGCTGCAAAGTGTAGGTTATCCCTTTGACTTGAATATTAGTGCAAACAGTTATCTGTCAAGTAGAAACTAACTAAACTAATCCAGGGCTTAGAAAAACATGACATTAACTCAAAAATGTTTAGAATACATGTATAGTGTCATTACACCAGACATTATCCAGCGGAAAGTAAACTGTCCACAGCTGCAGAAAAAAAGAGAAACTGCAGCACAGTGTTGGTTTTTATTACGAAATTCATGTGGAGCGTTAGTCATCTGAAACTGTCAGAGTTTTCTGGATAAACTGGCCGGGACGGGACGTTTTGGTGACAGTTGCTGCGTCTGAACTTCTCCATTCACAACTGAAATCCTCTTCTCTGACGAACAGCAGTGTTTTCTCTGCCAGCCTTTGTCTGCAGTCTATTTTTCCTTTTCTGCCTCTCTGTGGGGGAGGAAGGGGGAAGGATGGAGGAGGGAGGGTGATGGGTGGTGGTTTGTTGCCCTCAATATGTTGTGATGGAAGACTTGGTTCTCCAGACGGAGCGTCCGCCTGGCCAGACAGGAACCATCATTGATCTGTTTGGCATCAGGCGTCTCCACAGCTCAGAGTGCTGATCGGGCTGCTGGTGGATCCTCAGAGAGTCGAGCTCTGTTCACACTGCAGCTGACAAACACACACACAGTCGCCTCTCTCTGCCCAGATTTAATGTTTCTCTGCTGCGTGTGAACAGCAAAAAGCTGCACAGTGCATGTAAGTGATAATACATGGAGAGGTGTCCTGATATATGAAAACAGAGAGGCTGATGGGAAGCGGAGGGGTGCAGAAAGTGCACAGATCTTTTACTTCAGCGAAAGTGGTAATACCAAAATGTAGAAATACTCCGTAGTCCTGCATTCAAAATTAAAAAGTAAAGTAAAAGTACAAAAGTATCAGCAGCGGTGGGATGTAACTAAGTACATTTACCCTAATACTGTTTTATTTATACAGTCCAATATCACAAATCACTAATTTGCCTCTTTACAATCTGTGCAGCAGACGACACCCTCTGTCCTTAGAGCAGGGGTGGCCAAACTACTGCCGGGCCAACTGTGGCCCCCTGCCTGATTTTACATGGCTCGCTGTGGATTTTTTTAAATAAGCTAGAATATGGCTTGAGCTTGTTTCTGTTAAATTACACTGTATGCACGATGCACATCCTAGTTTAAATACTGAATGACTACCTGCGATTCAGAAGTGGCTCTCCGCTCTGCCCCACGGAGAACACGAGGCGAGTTTATTTTTGATTGAAGCCGCGTCAAGAGCAGTTCAAGCCGGCCAGGAAGTCAGACACAGAAACGGCATAGAAAAGCCAAACTATTTTCAAAATAAAACACCCTGCGCAGGCTCCCGATCGTACATCAACAATAAGCACACAGAAAAGAAACCGTCTCATGTATGTAGCCTACTTAACCACGATTGAAGCGCAAAAATCAAGGACAAATGACGAAATCGACTCATTTTGAACGAGTCAACAAAATAAACGCTCTTCTTCTGAAACGCTCCCTGTGGGGTATGAAGCCACGCACTGGTAAAATCCAGGCTTTAGTCTGAACAGTAGAGGCACTACTTGACCTACAATGATGGATTACTAGACAACATTTACCTCTGTTGATTAGACAGAAGATAAAATTTCAGAATTTGGACCTCTTATATTTTTCTGTTTATGACCCACAACCAAAACGTTTGGCCACTCCTGCACTAGAGCCTCCAAACAGGAAACCACATTAAGGTGACGATCATGAAAGTGGCCATTGTGCATAACTTTGAGCACATTCTGATGCAAAACTTTTGAATGCAGTAACAGTATTAGATGAGTGTTTTTATACTGTGCTATTATTACTTTGTAAGTAAAAGATTTGATTGTTTTCACCACTTAGTAAATGTACTAGGAGGTAAAGCAGGTTGACCACAGGGTTGGCGGTACGATCCACAGCTCCTACTGTCCCACGCTGTGGTGTCCTTGTGCCCCTTTGCATGGTAACTCGCTGCCATTGGTGTGAGTGTGAATGAGAGGCAAAAATTGTTTTGGTATAAAAAAGTACACGTCTTTTTTAACTTTCTGAAACAGACAATCTGACAATCATGCAAGCTTTGAGGTGTGTTTCAGCTGTGTGACAGTAGAGAGGGTTGAAACTTCTCTCTGCTCTGCTTCATTCATCATACGACGACTTCCGCCACTTTTCATGTGAACGAACGAGTACAGCTTGTCAGGTTTCGTTTTATTTCACTTTTCCTCAAAAGCAGACTTTTCACCCCGGCGCCGAGCGTGAACATTTAGAAAAACTCTTCAGACCTCCTCAGACCACATGTCGTTGTTATAGAACCTCAAAAGACACATTAGAGCATTGTGCATCATGCATAAATATACAGTACTTTGCACATTGTGTTGAAGTGAGTTCTGTGAAGAAGTTATTTTTTAAGGTTTTTAATATGTGTCTTTAACAGCTGGATTAATTTATAAGGGTGTGTGGGGAAAGTGGAAATCCATTTAATTGTTTACCAAGCCAGAGTCTACGCAGGTTATATTGTCAGAAACACTGCTCTTTTCCTATATGCACCCTTTTAATGTAGCTTTTTTGTGTAATTTACCTGCTGAATCTGAAGTCACGGAAAACTAAAACGTCCAAACCTGTGTATAAAACCTACCTGTGGATGTGTTTTACCTCACCTGCAGGAAACACCTGTCTCAAATGTTTTTTTCAGACATGGCTTCCAAACAAGTCTGATGATATCAGTGTGACGTTTGTTCTCCTTTGTGAAGATAACGATGGACTCCGTGAAGCACTTTCTTCTAAACAGCCGCTGTCGGGCGCTGTTGTTTGAGGCTCTCTACAGTTTTCAGGAGTTGAGCACTGCTGTCGCTTCTGAACCCAAAGCTGCTCAGACAGTTCAGCCCTGCAGCGATGATGGTTGTTGTGTCTCAGTTTAATGTTGCTCCCTGATTGCTGAAAAGCATCTGGAGGCTTCAGCTGAGGAGGTTTTCTCAGTAAATCAACAAGAATTTTATTTCAAAAGGAGGAAAAAATATCAGTGTGAGCGCCCTTTCCTGAGTATTTCTTTGTTGTGTTAAATTGTTTCAGCTCCAGTTCTAAGTTCATGGTTAAACACGGAGATGTCAAAAGGAAAGGAAAAAAACACAAAAATGGAGCAGAGAGGAGTCCAGCTCCTCCAGAGGGGACATCAGCCAACGTTAAGCACACCCAACAACAAAACAGTACGCGGTCTGACAAATCCCTTTTTTGAGGGATAGACGAGAAAGGTTAGGGAAGTGTTGTCTGGAAAATAACAACATGATCACACTAAAAACACAAGGAGGCATTTATGACATATGTATATGAAGACTGAGCATGTAGACGCATTCAGCGCTTTTCTCAGCTTGAACACCCAGAAAAGTTTCCCCCCAAACAGATTTTAAGACCTGAAATAGAGGAAAGTGTCCCAATATTATAATAAGTTAAATCTCAGGTTACATCCTCTTATTATAATATTACAGTGCTGCTGGACAGGTGAGTATGGAGTTCTTGACTCTCTGATCTGGGATAAATTACCATATTGGGCTAAAGTACAAAAGGCCTTCTTTAAAAAAAATAAAATATTATTGCGCTTTTGTGTATATAGCAGTACATTTAAATTGAAAGTGCACAATACCCTGCTTTAGAATTCATTATTCAATCTTTCACATAACCATGTGATTAATCGCTAGAAAATCATGTGATTAATCGCGATTGCATTTTTAATCGTTGCCCAGCACTATTAAAAACTCTTCACATGTTTTGCATATTTTTTTACTAAAGCTGTCAAATAAATGTACTGGAGCAGAAGTATAAAGTGACATGAAAAGAAAATCCCAGAAGTATCCCAAATTTGTATTTAAGTACAGTACTTGTGTAAATCTACTCAGTTACATTCCAACACAGCCCATTTATCCTTTTTGAAGTCCTGGTTTGGCCCAGGTCTCAGATCTCCTGGAGTCCTGGAAGTCTGTTTGTGACCGCAGAATGACCATTTTTCACCTCCCTGAACCGCCCACCTGACTCCGTCCTGCAGGAGGCCTGGATTTACCAACCATTAAGCTTTCAAGAGCTTTTGTTTGAAAAATATTTCTGTGGCCCTTTTTCCTAATTGCCTGTCAAAATCGACTTAACCATCATCTGTGTGCAGAAAGGAGAGCAGCATACGCGGTTTAATAATTCATACCGGCTCTATTCAGGCTGGATTTGGGTTTCACAACCTGCGGATAAAATGCTCCAACATGTTCACGTGTGCAGAATGATTTAAAGGAACAAAATGTGATTTATTTGATTATTTTTACACGGTCGCGGTGATTATGAAAACAGCTCCTCGATGCTACATGTTAAAAGTAAAACAAGCAAAATAAAAAAGGACTTTGAACATAGATCCAAAGGCTGTATTTTATCTCCTGTAGGAAACACATTCACAGTCTATTTCTGGGTCATTACTATTTTTCCCAGTTGACTTATGACACAGTCGCAGTGTCATAATAATGATCATAATGATGCTAACAGGCTAATTTATAAAAGCATGTTGTGCCTGAATTGAAAAGGCTTTTTTTTTAACATGTGGGCAAGTCTGTGGTCGTCCGAGCACGACCGGGCCTCTCTCTCTCTCTCTGTGTAAGATGATCAGCTGGAGATGAACCTCGCTCGACCTGCACTTAACACAGAGGATGGGACCACTGGTTAGCTCTCTCCTTCTCTTTGTCCATTAAATAAAACCATTAGAAGACACAGATCTTATCTGAAACAAAGCAGCACTGAAGAATCGATGCAAGTAAAAGGACTTTCTGTAAACAAAGAGCTAATGAATGTTTTGAATCAAGTGTTAAAAAAAGACTTTTTTCCTGAATATTTACATTTAAGGAGAAGAATTTCTGGACTGCACCTTTATCAAGTAATCTGTAAAGAATGTTGTCACATGCTCGATGTTGTGTTTATATTTTACAGGAACTACTGTAGGGTGAATTCTGCTGTTAACCACAAAGAAGGGAAACAACTTCCATACTGAGCCTTGTTATTTTGAGAGCATGAGTGCATTCACATTGAAATGGACAAATGCAGCGCACAGAGAGTCCCCAGATGTTACACTCATGGTCAAAAAGGTGAGCATGGAACGCCGGACACTTCTCACCGTCAACGGTCGCCATCTTGGCTACGTAAAGGAAGGGGATGGACCAGCAACCTATATTGCTCGGCAGCACAGGTGCACAGGTTGTGGTTGCACACAAGCAAGTAGAAGTAAAAGCACTTTTTAATTAATTTTAATTAAATAAATCAAATTGAAGTCAAGAGAGCAAATTCATTTTACTTTTGTTGGACGAAACTAAACGAAATAATTTCGCCAACGAAGTTTTTTTCCGACTAAAATGAAACCACGACGAGACGGCGACAATGTCTGACTGTGACTTTAGTAACATGCAATACATACATACATACAATATTGTTGATGAAAAATGACGACACTAAAATGTAATTCATAAAATAAAAAAGTTAATAAAATCTCTCTTTGTTTTTGTCAGCATAATGAGGAGACAAATTATTACAAGCCATAATTTATCCCTCTAAACTTTCACTCAAACAGTGTACATACAGTGAGACGGACAAAAAACAGCTTAATTATATCGGACGGCAATGTGGTTATAAGATTTCTGGAAAACCACATACCGCAATAAAAATGAAAGAAAACAAAAGTGACATTGATGTTAGATGAGTGAAATAAAGACTAAAATGATATAAAATATCTTTATTTTGGTTTGAGCTGATTGACCAAAATGCTGATCAAAATTATACTAATGAGTATAAAATAATGAACTAAAATTAGACTAAAATACTTTTGATTTTCTTTTGACCAACATCAGACTAAAGTACCCAGAGTTTTAGTCAACTAAAACTTGATTTTAAAAAATTGCATTCAGTTGACTAAATATGTCAAAATCTAGCGTGGATCTTTGACACAGGACCAAGACTAAAGACTAAATTTTGAAATGGTTGACAAAATTAACACTAGAGCAAACAAGCCTGCAGACATTTTGGCGAATGACGATCATGGTAAAATATTGCAGTAATGATCAGTCTGGTTACAAATCGCACAAATTATAAAGAAGAAGAAAGAAGAAACAATTCAATATTATGTTTAATGCACAACAGCTATGTTTTGTTTGAGGCACTACTCGGTTGAAATTCATGCACTAGGCAAGTACGTCCATACTGTGCCCACGGTGTAGTTTATGTTTAAGTTTGCTTAACATTGCCTTTAATTGATGGTTTACCATTTACAATGTGTGCTCCCGTTGTTCTGTGACGTCAGACAACTGCTATTTCATGAAGTTCGGGTAATTGGATTTTTTTTACAGTTTACAAGTCAGAAGTTGTCAGAAATTTACGTGGCCTTCCATTATACTTTTTCTGGTACAAGCTTGGAAATGTTTCAGTTCTGAGTTGTGTAGAACTTAGCATTATGACGCTAAAGCTAAAAGAGCTAAGGACGTTACTTCGGCTATGAAATATAAAGTAGACCTAGAGTAGCTAAAGGACGTCGAGCAGCTACAGCTTTAGAAGCTAAAGGATATTAGCCGAAGTAGCTGAATATGCCAGGTGGCCAAAGCTAAAATACATTTCAACCAGTTAAATGTTCAAAAAGCAGAGGTGGTTTTGCAGGTTTCTGCTCCAGTTAACCTGAGCTGAAAGAGGAGGCAGCTCACAGTATCAGTGTCACTTTGCCTTGAGCGGCTCTCTTCATCCGGCCCCTGTGCTCTGACATACTGGGACCACTGCCAGCGCTGGAGGACATGCTGGTTTTAGCAGCTGGAAGATGTCCTGACAAGTATGTACAGCAGCGAACAAACCAGTCGACAAGATGACGGCCTGTCAGCCGGTGCGTTTTTAGGGGAAGGAACAGAGATGGTTTAGATTTACATTTACTCCACTAGAAATTCAAGGTATAGCTTTATTTTCATTAAACAGTACAGGATTGCAGATGTATTTGTCTTTTTAATATCCTTATTAATGATACTGAAAACAGTTTAATTAACAAGAGCTGTGACAGATAAAAAATGGAATAGAATTAAATAATAAAATAATTGCGCTGATGCTGGTGGTTGTGTCGAATGTCTCAGCTGTAATCATCCCTCTTTCTGCAGCCTCGCTTTCGTAATACGGACGGTGTGATACATGTTTGTGATTTCAGATATTTGCCAGTTGAAGAGACAATCGTCAGCCATTTCAAAGCCACATGATAATCAATGCAGCCGCTGTTTGCCAATGTGACCTCAACCAGCGGGGCATGATGGGTAATCCTGTGAAGCTGATGAATAAACAAACATGAGATCTGGTCCATCATCTTTCTACCAGACAATCAGGATCAGAATAACAGCTTGGACAGAGCCAGGCTAGCTGTTTCCCCTCGTCCCCAGTTTTTCTGCTAAGCTAAGCTAACCAGCAACCAGGTTGTAGCTTCACATTTAGCGTAAAGCCATCCAGTGGTGTAATGTGACTAGTAGTACTATGCTTGTACAATCAGGTCCTTAATACTTAAGAGGGCGTTACTTTACAGCTGAAGCTTTTACAAAGAAACTGTGTGATCAGTTTATAAAAGATGATGCTGTGCTACAGATTAAATCATTATATAAAGTAGTTAAAAGTACAGCTGTGACAATTAAATGCTACTTAAATGTGAACGCATCAGTAATAATATAATAATCTAACTGAAAGGGAACTTTCTGCACAGATTGAAGCACATTTTGCAGTTAGTACTTAGTGGAATGTACTTCAGGGTTTTTGGATTAAAGAGCAGCGGATCACGATCCACGATCCACGATCCACCCGGCCCAAACAACTGGACCATGTGCTGTGGTGGACCACGGTGACCAGGAGAGGAAAGAGAGCCAGGAGAGGAGCCCTGCTGGCCCAGCTTGGACTTAATTCTGCTCCTTAAGATCCGGACAAAATGGGACTCATGTTGGCCAAACAACGGAAACCAGAGACTGTTGTGCCCACAGCGTTACAGAGACCTGCCCTATCAACATCCCGGTTCAAGCACTCGGCAGGAGTCCACGTTGTGAGCTGTGAGCGCAAGACTCCGGCAAGATGAGAGGAAGAGGACTCAGTGTTTTACAGCGATGATGCTTGGTGCTCAAAGATCAAGATGGACTCAGTTTCCCAAATGTCAGACTGCTGATTGTGAAGATGAAACTTTGATGTTATCCTTTGGTTGCTGCTGTTTATCTCAGATGCAAATTCAAAAATGCACTGTGGAATGTTCGGGGTGTAAACATGTCTGTATGTATAGAAATAACTGTATTGTTTTTTTAAAAAAAAGTATATCCTACCATATTTTAAAATAGGTTGTAGGTTATATGTTGTATGTGTAGCATGAACGAACTACAAATTTAGCTGCTGTATAATGACAAATAAACAACCTTGTAACTTGTACTCAAGTACTACTTTACTTAAGTATTTCCATTTTATGGAGCTTTACACTTTACTTAATTAGTTACTATTTACTTTTCAGATTACAGATTTTCATCCCCTTCCTGTCCAGTAAAATTCATGTATCTCCAGACGCGGTGATTGTGAACGTTTGTGATAAACTGCAGAATGAAAAGTTCCTTTATGGGCTGAGAAAATCCTCTTCCTTCTCCTGCTAAATTAACTTTTTAAAGACCCCCTTGGCTGAGCCGGAAAAAGCGCTGTCACAGGGCTGTGACGCTGCAAACATATGATGACCTTGATGGAAAATGATGCATTGCTGTAGGTTTAACTACGGCTAACAGGATATAAAGGAGATCAAATGAGCTCAACCTTAAACATCCACAGCAGCAGAATGCAACATACACATATATAATTAATCCAGAAACATCAGACATCAAAGTGAAACACTGTCAGGGAATACTTAACTGCACTTTGAATACTTTCACTTTTTATACTTTAAGTATGTTTTGCTGATTATATTTATATACTTCTACTAAAGTAAGGTTTTAAATAAACTTTTTGTGGTATTTGTACTTTTACTAAAGCAAACGATATGAATATGCGTGACGCTCAGCAAGAAAAAGAAGCATATTCCCCAACATGTCCAACTATTAGGAGCCTTTAGACTTTAATTTAATTTAATTTAAGTTAAAGCTGGGGTAGGTGATGCATTTCTAACACAAAAATGCGCCTACCTGCCGGTCAACCTGCGCACTGTGTTTTAGGGGAGTGGCTTTGGAGCGAGGCCTGAAGGGAGGTGGTGGGATTTTTTCGGTTGGATGCTTTAAAAATCTAGCCGTCTGGATGTCAGTCTTGCTGGTTTCTTCACCGTTGCCTACTCCAGCTTTAATCAAAGTTGAATCTAAAGTACACAAATGTCCTTAAAATGATTATTATTGGAGTGTCGTAACATAATGTGATTGATTCTCACGAAGCAAAAATCAGCGGGGAGGAGGGAGTAACATGTCAGAACAGAAATGTCATTTGTTAAACACTTCAGCAAAAGTGTCATATAACACACACACACATGCACACACACGCACGCACACCTGCAAACCAGGTTATATAGCCGTGTGGTTCTGTGTTAATTAATTGGAAATTAGGTGACTAATTATCGAAACCTGCTCTAACTCTCACTTACTGTTCAGATTTACTTCCCACGTCGACTCCCCCTGACTCCCCCTCACCCACGTCGCCTCTCTTTGTGTGGTGGAATGGATTACTTTCAGTGTCGGAGCAGAAACGAGGCGTCATGTCAGGGATTAACTCCAGGACAAACATTCTTTAGTCAACAAGAGAGCAGAAGAAGACAGGTGTGGTGCTGTGGATCATGTCCCATTGTCATTATGTTACTATGAACATGAAGTTCTCAAAGAATGAAATAAAAAAAGACATTTTCCAAGTGTTGCTCCTGTGTTACATGTCAAACATATGTACACATCAAAATCCATCTGAAGTGTTATGTTTTATTAGGGAAGTACAGGAGCTAAGGACACTTTAGTATAGCGACAGCCCATAATTCTGTTATCATAACATCCAGTGTTTTACAGTGTGTCGCACTGTCAGTCATTTAAACTAACCATGTTACCATTGTGTTACCTCTGTAAAAAGTAACAGCTCTGTTTTCTTTAACAACAGAGCTGATTTCCATTTTTATCAGATAATAACTACACAGCTGCCAAGACTGTTTACGTTTAGCTAAAGTTAGAATTAGAGCTACGTTTAGATCACGTACTCTCATATTTTATAGGGCCCTCAAATCATAGTATTCACTGGTGGAATGTAACCATGTTAAAGCACTGTGCTTCAGTACAGTTTGGAGGTACTTTACTGAAGGAACCCCATTTTATGTAACTTTGTGCTTTCACTCCAGAGGGAATATTAGATTCAGATTAATAAAACAGAACATAATCATTCAAATAAATCCAAATAAATGGATAAATTATTATATTATGTTAAAATACCAAGCAGTATATCAAGTTTCTAAAATCAGCTCCATGTTTTTCAGCCTCAACATAAAGTGATACTGAAACATATGAATCACGATTTATAATATGACATCATGTATATATTTAGTATAAAAATAATCCAATAATATATTTCATTCAGTAATGGGACATTCTGCATAACGAGTACTTTTACTTTTGGTACTTTTAAGTGTATTTTGATGCTAATACTTTTATTTAAGTAAAATATTGAACTTTTACTTGTAACAGAGTATTTCAACGCTTGATGCCTTCAAGTCAAACTCAGCTTTCACCCTCAAAGACATTTTGGAGATTTAAATGAAGTCAGGGGATATTCTGTTTTTCTCCTTGTAATTAAATCACATGAAAAGACCAAACAATGAACTGATCCTACTAAAAGACTCATTACTTAGTTCCGTAAAACTCCATTGTTTTTGTGGTTTTAGTCTTTTGATGGGACTTATTGACAAAACAAAATTATGAAATACTGCCAGCCTTTAGTTTCGCTCACACCAAAACTAAATGGTTTATGGTGCGTTTCCATTTACCTCGGAAGTCGGAGCCGGGAATGACTTTGTTGTTTACAACTAGTTAGATTAGCCATTGTTACGTTGGCTAATAAAAAAACACATTGTGCAGCATTTACTCATACTAAACAGTATAAACTACAGCTTTTACTACAGATTTACTAACTGCTACAGCTTTTACTAACTGTTGATACTCAGAGAAGCCATCTTGGATCACAAAACCGACTTAAGGGAGCGTTCCCTTTGAAATTTCCGACTTCCCGTATAAAAGACTCAAAAGCTACATTTACATGGGCCCTAATATTCCAGCAATTATTGTAATAACAGCCCAAATGGAATAAAAATGCCTCATGTAACCACCTCAATCTGTCCTGATAGGAAGGAATTTTTGATCAGGTTGAGAGAGGCGGTGTAAACCTTTGATAATTTGCTCAATAAGAAAAAAAAAAGCACATAATAATATAACCTATAATAATGAGCTGATAGTTTCTCTCTGGTTGGAATAATTATACCTTTTCTGCGCATGTTTGCCCCATGTGGGGGTAACTTTAGATGATGTGGAGGGACAGAAACATGGCAGTAGCAAAACCAAACGTTTCTGTGGCTGATATAATGTTTTTGTTGGAACGAACTGTGGACGGCACAGAAACCTCACAGGGCTGCTAGCATGTCTCTAGGCTCTTTTCTCACCAGTAAGTACAAAACTCCTGTGAGATCTAGCTGTTTCTGTCATTCGGGGTAATCTGATATGAAATCACTTTTGCATGCCTGGACACACGTTAGTGTTTTAGCTATAGCTGCTCCATCTGTCCACATGTTAACGTGAAGAGCGTTCCATGACATTTCATTAATCCTCTTCTGTCATGAGACGGCTTCATCTTTAATCTCTGGGTCACGTTATCTCTGGTTTATCTTCACATCATGTAAGTACTTTTATCCGGGTCTTTTGTTGCATTTGTTCTATTTTCATACTGTTTATTATTGTTTGTACATGTTGTATTATCTTCGATCGTCTCTGTTTGCTCTGTTCTCTGGTACTTATCAGTATCCTGTTCTCTGCTGCTGGATCGTCCCAGTTTCCCCTCAGGGATCATAAAACTTTTATCTAATCTCATCTGAACACTCTTTTTTGTGTGTGTGTGTTTACATGACTGAGATGCTCTCTTTTCTCTTCTCTTCTCCTCCTTCCACTTTTTCTCATCCTCCTCCTCGCTCTTCTTCTTCTCCTTCTTCTTCTTCTCCCTTCTCTGCCTTCCTTCCTGCTGTCTGTCAGCCGACGGAGAGGCGACAGCAAGTCTCCACGCCGTAAAACGATCCGCCTCGGAGAGAGCGCAAGGCAGAGCGGGAGAGGATTCCTGATATGGATCTACCTCAGAAACTCAGCCAAACAAAGCCTCACCTGTTTTCACCGCCCTGCCTTGTTCCTCCACCTCCACCTCCACCACCGCTGCTGCTGCTGCTGCAGGATCAGACTCTGAAATCCACTTTGTCAGTTTGTGCATTTTCTCCTCTGGTTCTGTTTCCGTTAGGGATTGTGGAAGCTTTGATACAGAGAAATACCTGTTAGTAGTTGTTGATCCTTTTCCCAAATACCTCCAACCACCCCCCCCCACCCTTCCCCTGGTCTCACCGGAACAGAAAATTACCCCTTTTACCATCCTCCCTCCCCCATTTTGGGTGTCCCAAATCATGGCCCCCAGGGCAGATCCCAGACATAAAAGTTAGCATTGAGGAGCCGAGTGTCCGATATCAGTTAATGTGAGATACAACTAATTAGTCCATTATCGGGCCCCCGCTCTCACCGGCTCATAAATTGGAGCCACTCAAAGGTCGTTTATTATTTATCAGAGTGGGTGAGGGAAGGAGAGGAAAGGGGAAGCGGGGTGGGGGGGGGGAGGTTCTGATGGTGGTTCTCCGGTTTGCTTGTTCAACATATCAAGATTAGTTTCAACTAGCCCTGTTGGATGACTGCAGCCTGCAAACACCACACACACATTGAATCACACACACACACACAGTCCTCGTCGCTGTCCGTCAGGAGGCCGGCGCTGATTTCAAACTGAATAAACAGAACAAACAGCAGCTTTGTGTTCAGTTTGTGTTAAAGCAGAACTCTTTTAACTTCAGAGTTCAATGAGAGGTCAGCGAAACATGTTATTAATGAATTATTCATGTCTTATAAATGTTGTATAACAGCTTGTTCCAGGGGTGTGCTTGTGTCCTGCTGTTAGAAAACAAACAAACCAAAGAAGCAGAAGCCCTGTATTTGAACTAAAACCCGAAATGTCAGTCTGCAAAATATATTTGGTTGGGTTTAGGCAGCAAAACTACTTGGTTAGATTTAGAAAAAGTCTGGTTTGAGTTAAAATAAGTAAGGTAAGTTAACAAGGGTTGTCCCCGACTAAGGATTTACATAGTCGAATCAGAATGGTCAAGTCTTGCCTATAGGCGACTGATAGTTGAATCATACGTTTTTGTGCTGCGGTGGCGGCGGGGGTGGTGGGGGGGTGCTACACACGGCAGCTCCGCTTTAATCTTGAGAAGCTGCAGAGCTACAGTCTCTGTTCATTACTCACTGTAACTTACACTGTACGTTTCCAGCTAAACTGAAGCTTATTGGTGACCCGTTTCTCTCTGCCCGCCTGCCATTCACCGGTATTGTGCAGAGTTTTGCGTGCGTGCTGTGCGGCCGACAAATGCGTGCACGTCGCGGTTCCTCGCGGGTCTAGCCTATTTTTAATGAGCGATATAATAATCTTTGTGTGGTTCATCAATTGTGATAAATGATCTGAACGTTGCACAAGGTGCCGATACCCTACCTTAAGGGGTAGGGGTTAAAATTTTGGTTTTATTCCCGCATGCATTCATTTAAGCGTCTTTCTTTTCACATTATTTACAGCATTATGTGTTGAAATCGTAATAGACGGTGTATTATCTTGTTTGGAGAAAAACTGTAGTTGAGCTCCCTCATATAGCCCAAATGGTATGATCCTACTTCCATAACGCTGCTGTGAAGTTTCAGCTGTGAGATTGGCAGTTGAATCTTCAACTATTTGGGGTCAGCCCTAGTGAACATGTAACGTTATTTAATTAAAACTAAAAAGTCAATGTTGACCTGCTTTCACCCGGGACTCAAACCTCAATCTCCTGAGTGAAAATCCACTCCAATCATGTCCTTAACCTAAACTGGACTTTGTTGCTCTTTATATGGCTTTCAATAAGCTGCTTCAACTATCAACTGATATGGCTGTTTCCCTGGTGAGAACAGGTTGCAAAAAACATCACGTGAGTCTTTCCAAATGCGGTAAAAAAGAATAACAATAAAATGACTGCAAACGAAAGTGATGCATTGTAGACCTGAGAAGTGAGACCTGCAGTAGGAACTGTTTCTGTTACTTAGCCGATACGTACTGATAATATAAGAAATAATTTATTACCAAATAGAGTTTAAGAGCAGCTCAAACTACTCAAACAGTTTCAACACAAACTGAATATTATAACCTTCAGGAAGGAGGAGAAGGGATTTGTTTGCAGCACTGTTGGACTTACATTGAATTAGTTTTAGCTAGCGTGTACCTAATAAACTGGCGACTGAGTGTGTAATTCTCTGCATTTGTAGATTCATGTGAAGTGTGAAGCAGACAAGAGCTTTTCATCTGTGTCTGCTGTCTTTTATTCCTCAGTGATTCAGCGTTCTGTCGGGCTCTCACACAAACATCGACAGTAGTTAGTCCTGTTTTCATCTTCGTCTCAGACAACAGTTCTGTATTTTTGTCTGAGCAGGTATCACACCGCTGGGATCGTGTTACACAGTCGAGAGATTTATTGCTTGGCGAGGGAACGTGTCGTACTGCCGTCACCATCAATGTCTCCGTCTTTTCATCTGGGTGAGAAGCAGCAAGGGAGGAGGCAGCGTTGGGTGGTGGCGGGAGATGGGAATGGAAGCTCCAGGAACACCAGGAAATAGTTTGGATGAAAATAAAATATATGGTGAATCTAAATCTTCAAGACAAACATAAAGATTTGCATTGTTTAAAGTTTTTTTGAAATGACATTGCTGTAGTTTAATTCAAGTGTATCACTCTGAAAGTGGAGGACTCTGAATCATCCCATAAACAAAAGAATAGAAAAATCCCCAAAACATTTGAAAAAGCAAGTGAAAAATTAAAGCTCACTATTAAAGTCAGAAAGATTCTAAGAGATAAAATAACTCAGAAACAGGTTGAAAAATTAATAGATAAATATTTACAAATTGAAACCCTAAAGGAGCTTTTTGTATTTCAACAGCTTTGTACGGAGGGTAAAAAGAGCCAGGAAAATTAATGTTTAATTATAAAACAATTATAATATGTGAGATATCTGATGTATTTAGGGATAATACAGGGAGTGTAATTTTTAAAAAAAAAGCATATAAAGTGCCATTAAATTGGTCTTCATAAAAAAACATGAGGCTTTGATTTTTACTTCTGTTTTTATTTTTTTATTAAATAAAATTAATTTGTTAAATAAAATGAATAACATTTTGATATTTTGTTGAATAAATTTAATGAAATATTATTAAATTGAATCATCAAAACCATACTCTATTGGATTATTTTCTTGTTTTCTTTTAGAAATGTGTTTTGGAATTAAAAAGATGTATTTATTTTAGAAAGTTTCTTTGATATGATTTTATTATTTTTCGTTAATTTAATATATTAAATGCATGAACTGATTAACTCAAAGTACACTGCTCAAAAAAATTAAGGGAACACTTAATCATCACAGTATAACATCCAGTCAATTACACTTGTACACTTGTAGCAGTTGCACTGGAGAGGCAACAGCAAGACAACCACCCAAAAGGGAATGGTTTTGCAGGTGGTGGCCGCAGACAGTTGCTCTCTCCTTATCCTTCCTGACTGATAGCTATCTAGTGTCTACTGTTGGCATGAGGTGGTACCTGCAGCCCATTCAGGTTGCACTGGCAGTCAGGCTCCTCCAGGATTGCACATCTGTACGTGTCATTGCAACAAGGCGTGCTTATGTGTCTCCCAGCACAGTCTCAAGAGCATGGAGGAGATACCAGGAGACAGGCCGTTACACGAGAAGAGCTGGGCAGGGCTGTAGAAGGGCATCAACCTAGTTGCAGGACCAGTACTGCTCCTTTGTGCAAGGAGGAGCACTGCCAGAGTCCTCCAAAATGATCTCCAGTGGGCTACTGGCGTGCATGTTTCTGACCCAACTGTCAGAAACAAACTCCATGAGGGTGACATGAGGGCCTGACGTCCTCTAGTGCCATCTGTGGTCACAGCCCAGCACTGTGCAGCTCATTGGCATTCGCCCGAGAACAGCAGAATTGGCAGGTCCGCCATTGGCGCCCCGTTCTCTTCACAGATGAGAGCAGGTTCACACTGGGCACATTTGACAGACGTGAAAGAATCTGGAGACGCCGTGGTGATTGTTATGCTGCCTGCACATCATATAGCATCACTGGATTGGCGGTGGGTCCGGGATAATCTGGGGAGGCATAGCCTTGGAGGGTCACACAGACCTCCAGGTGCTAGCAAACAGTACCCTGACGGCTGATAGGTACCAGGATGAAATCCACAGAAACCTCAAATCCTCAGTTGTCAGATCTTACTCTGGTGCAGTGGTCCTGGGTTCTTCCTGGTGTAGGACAATGCCCTGCCTCATGTGGCAGTAGTGTGTGGGCAGTTGCTGGATGATGAAGGCATTAATGCCATTGGCTGGCCATCACGTTTGCCAGATCTGAATACAACTAAGGACCTATGCGATGTCATGTATCGTGTATACACCAAGTAACGCTACAGACTGTCCAGGAGCTCACTGATGCCCTGATCCGGGTCTGGCAGGAGATCACCGTCCACAGTCTCATCAGGAGCATGCCCAGACGTTGTGGGGGCCATACGCACTACTGAATCACAGTATGAGTTGATGAGTTTTTACTTTGATTGTCAGTGTGATTTTGAATCTAGCACTAAATCAGTTTGTTGGATTTTGATTTCCACTGACGATTGTTAGGCATTTTCTTCTCAACATATTATTCGATGTACAGTAAAGATTTAGAACTTAGAATACTAGGAAGTATTTCCCTCATCGAGATCTGAAGGTCCCCGCGACCCTGTAAGCAGGATATGCGGTGAACGATGGATGGATGGAGATCTGAAGGTGATTTAAGTGTTCCCTTAATTGTTTAGACAGTGTATTATTAAATTTAATGATTTAAAGTTTTTTTCTTTTTACAATTTTCTCACTTACTTTACTTTTGTAATTTAAAATTTAAAAGTTGTTCTCATTTGGAACTAAAACATTTTGGAAAAAAAGCCATGAAGACATCTAATATGTGCATAAGATAAATACATAAAATCCAGTCTAACATGTGGACATGTTGTCTTTTTCACATCTGTGTTCTTACAGAAAGAGACACTCTGAACAATGTGAGAAAATGTCAGGATAAAAACATAAAGCTGTTGGTTTGGATTAAATGTATCACATCATATCAAATGTATCAGAGAGCCGCATTAACATGAAGTCATTATTATGATGTGATGGCATTTTCACATCTGTGTTCCTGTAAAACCAGAAATACACAAACAACACAGAGGCAACATTTTCCTGGAGGAGTTTCCATCAGCTCCTGGATCTCTGTATGATCAAATTCATTAACACCCCGACATGACCTCCCAACCCCCGACCGGCAGACAGTGAATATTTCCACAACATTTACAACTAAATGAAAATTAATGGGACAGCAGGTGATGACTGTTTTTCTATTGTCAATAAAACATTTAAATGGCATCACACTCCTCTTGTGCAAGATTCAGGATACACAAAACCCACAAGATAAGTCAAACTCTAATGGTCCGTTCAGACAAACTGCGGGCTGTGCTGTGAAACCCATTGTTTTCAATGGCTTGTGCCGCGCCAGGGAGGTTTGTTGCTGCGTCGAACAAAGCACAAGCGCGCGCAGCGACCTCGTGCGCACGTCGCGGTCAAAGTTCAAAACAGTTGAATTTTTGCGGTTTTGTGCTGAACTTCACCTCAGCAAGGAGAGGATGAGAAGGGTTATGAAATGGGCAAAAAATGTGCATATATACTTACAAACCTTGTGCATACATATATGCATACATACCTAACCTCACACATTTATACATACTTGCCTCCCACATATATACATACTCAGTTTTGGTATATATACATACTTTACGTCGCGCATATACTCACCTTGAGCATACATACATACTTAACCTCACACGTATATACATATTTAAACTTGAGCATATATACATACTTACCTCGCTCATACATAAATGCTCACTTTGAGTATACATACACACTTGTATGTATGTGTTTGCATGACAGTGGCCTAGGCGTCTTCTCATACAAAAGCCCCCTCCTAAATGCTTATACTTTAATGTAGCTGATAACATTTTAAATGTTCTTGTGTTGTAACTTCTCTTCTGTTTCCTGTGCAGCTTACATGTGCATGAAAAGTTAATGTAGACACAAGTTTTAAGTGAAAGCAAACTAAAATATCCTGATTTTTCAAGGAAAGCAAATTCAACATCAAGGAAGTCTGATGCTGATTCACTTCAGTTCAGTTATATTTTCTATAGCGCCAATTAACATCTCATGCCCTATTCATATAGAACAGGTCTAGACCATACTCTTTGGAATATTATTTACAGAGACCCAATAATTCCCACTATGAGCAAGCACTGTCCCAAGGAAATGTCGAACAGAACATTACCTCAGGGTGGGGGGCCAACTGCTCTGCTTTGAGGAGACACAGAGGTCCAACAGAAGTTCCACACAGAAATGTAAAATAATAGTAATGTTAGTGGTAATAATACAAATACCAATAAAAACGATGTGGTGAGATCTGTTTCTCAGCAACAGTTTTCTCTCTCGCTCTCTCAGAGGAAGTGTACCTCGCCCTACCACTCGGCAGCAGCGGCGGTGTGTTTTGTGGCGCACTGCCTTTAACAATATGTTTAACTTCCAACAGTATCAGCGTGTTTACCCACAAACCCCTGCTCCTCTAAAACAATCCCACTACGAGAGAGACTTCAGCTAGATTTGTCATTGTCTTTGAAACACACACATGCGTACACACTGTGCAGCGAGTTGCCTCACCCATGCTGTGTATTTACCTCAGTAATCAGAGTCCATGCAAGTGTTGTGTCTTTACGTTGTGGAGGCGCTATGTCATTTACATTTACATGCACACACACACACTCAGCAGGAAGTCTCGGTGGAGAGATGACTGGAGGAAAACACACTCAGGGATTTTTTTTTTCTTTTTGCATTTTACGTTTCAGAGATGAAATAAAACATCACTGGCTCCATCTGCCACTGTAGATTTTTTAAAGTATAGACATTGGTGTTTGTTACGTTAAATGTAATAGAGGAGGCTGGATCATTGAGGGTGCTAAGGGATGATGCTGCCAAATAGGGCTGTACCAAATGTCTTTTTTTTTTTTTTACATTCAAAGTATTCAATGACATGACATTCAATGGCATAATCACTCTAAAAAAGTCTTTGAACAAAATCCTCAGTTTAAACAGTGATTCATTAAATTAAATGAGTTTGTATTTTTTAAGTACAGCCAGAATGAGTAGAGTTTGTCATTTGCTATTTGTGAACGCATGATTTAAAGTCATTTGCGGTGTTAGCAAGAACAAAACGTTGAATCGGATAAATAAAACGTTATTTTCCGAATGTTTCAAGGCATTTACGTTCTGAAGTGGACAAAGTCACGTGACGTCACCCAGTGGTTTGTGGACTACTGCGCTGAAGCCTCATGTTTGACGTTTTGGCCATCCTGGATTTTTGGAACCAGAAGTTACCGTAGTTTGACGTAATGGTGGCGCTATAGGTGGCTAGCTTGGTTAATATGGTGATGGATTTTAAAATATATTTTTTTAAATTTTATTTTCATTTTATGATACTTTTAACTTCACAACACTTCGATAACATTAGTTACTTTGCAGATTATTTATTGCATATTATGATAAATAATATAGCAAAAAATTATGATGATGCATTATTATGGATAAAGATAAGACTTTAGTGCTCCCTTGATGAAATTCACAAGCTACCCAGCAGTATATTTTGTAAATAATAACAATAACTGCCAGCTGCACATAATAATATTTAAATTATAATACAATAATACAATCTTAAATGAGTCTTTCTGCATAATGAGTAATTAAAAATTTTGTACTTACTTAAGTAAAATTTCAGATGCAGTACTTTTACATGCTGCAGAGTACTTTTACACTTTGTTTTTACTGCTTTTACTGAAGTAAAACATCAGAGTGCTTTATACACTACTTTTTACACCGCTGCTAACGCCTTTGGCTGTCTCCATCAGTCACGTGACCCTTGGCTTGCAGGTCTTAGCAATTTGTCGAGTGTCTCCCCCCAAAATATTAAGAAGTCATAGAATTTAAAATTGCACAATGTAAATATGATTTAAAGAATAAACTGATTAAAAGAACACAACTATCTTACAACTACAACACATTTTTGTAAAGAGAATAAAACATAAACCAGTTGCCAAATGAACACTGTCGTGCAGCAAGTGGAGACTTCGTCCTAATTATTACAAATCGTCCTCTGGAGAGAATGAATGTTAACTTTCATGTCAGTCAGGTTGTCGTGATGTCTCACTCCGGATCAAAGTGTTGGCAGATTAAAAACCTGTTATTGGCCTCATGTATCAGTGTAATCCTCTGTGTGTGGCTGTCTGTCATTGTCACAGAGTGAGAAAGCGTCCTCCTGTTTGCGTCTAGGTGTCATTACAACAAGACAACAGCACGTTAATAAAGAGAATGACTGGAGTGAGTGTGCTTTTGTTTTCCATGCTAATCAGCCAGCTGATGCTGCTGCTCTCTGCTTTGTTCAGCTGAAACAAACAGAGCAGCATCACTGTCAGCATCACGCTCAGAGCTGACATCTTTACTCAAATCAATATTATTGTTTTCTTTTCATCTGCTTTTGTTTATCCAGTAAAGGTTGGGCTGAAACTGGGAGCTGCCCAGTTCAGCCACTATCGTCCTGATGGCGGCTTCACTGGATCAGAAAGTCAACAAAATAATGGACCAAAGTTATTTCACTCATAATCTGTTAATAGTGTTTGTCAGCTACTTTTAGATTCAGTTTTAGTCTTAAGATCAAAAGTCCAGGTAAGTTTTGATCATATTTAATCTTTTTTTTTAATTTTTAGTCAATGAAAACTAATTTTAGTCTTGTTTTAGCCAAGACTAAGTTTGAGCCATTAGTCTGCAACCTCTAGGAGGAAGTCAGGTGACATAGTATCAAGAACAACAAAATCTGTGAAAGGTTGTGGATGGATGGGTCAAACAAACACAGGACTTTCACTCAGGAGACTGAGATTTGAGTCCTACGTGCAACAAAGTCAGTGTTGACTTATTTAAAGTTTTAAGTTAAATAACATCACGTCTACATGTCACTTAACATGTCTTACGTAACATACTTATTTGAACCCAAACCAAAATCTTTTCCTAAACCTAACCAAGTAGATTTGTTGCCTGAACCTCACCAAAGTGCGACTATTTAAAGGAAACCGCGTATTTAATGTCCTGTAACTTCGACGTACTTAAAGGTTCAGTGTGTAAGTTTCAGTGGCATCTAATGGTGAGTGTTGCAAATTGCAACAAATGGCTCACTATGCATTCACTTGCTCCGCGGATGAAATAAGTACTTATAAATGTATAAATGTATTAATTCTAATGCATGGTTGATTATGGAAGGTCTTCATACACAACTGAAAACATAGTTATGGATATTATATGGCATTTCTGTCAATAGATCCTCCTAAATATTACACAGTGCACCTTTAAGGTCCAGTACACCTGTCACTGATTGATTCTTTCCGACGGAGATAAATGCCATTGTGGGACAACCAAAAATTGACCTGTTTTGTTGGTCGTGTCTGTATACAGCATATACAGTGTACAGGATTTATATTTGACAATGATGATGTTGATGTAAAAAATTGTACATGCTACATACCGTCGTATTACCATTCCCTCTAAAAACTAACTTTCTTCTTTTGAATTTTTGCAGGAAATCAAAATAGACAAGTACATTTTTAATCACTTTAATTTAGTGTGTGTGTGTGTGTGTGTGTGTGTGTGTGTGTGTGTGTGTGTGTGTGTGTGTGTGTGTGTGTGTGTGTGCCTGAGCTCTGGGCTTTCTGTTTTCCCAACAGCCTCAGTGAGTTTACAGACACAAAGACTTCAGCAACAAATCCCCTCAGCTCCTGCCGTCTCTGGGGTTCAAATCTCGGAGTGTGTGATTCGCATTAAACATCATACCACTGTTACTTTGTGTGTTAAAACTGTCTGTGTTAGTGTGACAGTGATCAGGGGAATTCAGCAACTCTCCAACAGTCTGTCACTGTTTATCTCTTTGTCTCTTTGTTTACGTCCTCCTTCCTTCCTTTCAGCTTTTTCATTCTCTCTTTGTTTCTTCCACAAAATATCTAAACATTTGATCCAATATTTTGTTCAGTAATATTTTGGGTCATCTTAAAGGAGTCTGGTGATGTTCTGTATTTTTCATCAATACATCCCGCTTGGTTCAGGCCCAAACTAGCAATGTGTTAGTCTGTCTCTTAGTCATTCCTGATTTTCTGTCTGTTCAGCTACAAGGTCATTGGTTCCTATAGAAAATGTAAATCTTTAAAAACACAAACATAGTTTGGTTTAAAAAAGGCTCTGTAATTTCCTAAAACAGCTGCTCACTGTAGCGTTAAGCCTAGTGATTTTAGTGATTTTATTAGGATTTTAACGGTATTGCTACTCTTACCCATACTGTTTATCGAGCCGGCATTTTAACAATTCAATTTCAAGTCAATTTTATTTATATAGCGCCAAATCACAACAACAGTTATCTCACAGCACTTTTCATAAAGAGCAGGTCTAGACTGAACTCTGAAGTTATTTACAGAAGCCCAACAATTCCTACCAAGAGCAGCACTAGGCGACACAGGCAAGGAAAAACTTCCTTTAAGAGGCAGAAACCTCGAGCAGAACCATGGCTCAGGGTGGGCGGCCATCTGCCTCGACCGGTTGGGGGAGAGGGAGAGAGAGAGAGAGAGAGAGAGAGAGAGAGAGAGAGAGAGAGGGTGTAACAGTATTCTTATGTGTTTCTTTTGTTATTTTTTAAGAGGAAGAAGTAAACAAATTATGAAAAGCATTAACATTGCTTATTTTCAGAAATTTTAAATATTTACAGCAAACAAACACAGCAATGTTTTGAAGAAATCACTATTTTTTTATTTTATATCTATTATTTTATTGACTACTGTTGATGATGATCAACAGCGTTGCGTTGGACAGATTTGTGCAGTGGTGTTCCATGAGGAAGAGAGAGCGAGAGATATGGGTGAGTGAGAGAGATAGAAAATCAGTCAGCGTTGATATTGTGGCGGGCTGCCACAAATAGATGAACGTAAGGGAAACACTGTCAGCTGGTGAGGATATTGACTTTTTAAGTGGCACCTAGCCTTAGCCTCAATCTTTTAGCATGATATAACATACTGTGGCCATTCAAGTGTATATTTAAGATCCCTTAAATAGGATTTTCACTTTAAAAACGAGTCAGTCAGAAACATTACAGACTCAGCCAGAGATATATTGTTGAATGATAGTTTAATTAGCTAGCTAGCTACAACAGATGCTAAAATCTGCCAGCAACAGTCACTGGCTAGAAATGAGAAGCTTATTTTGTTTTCTTCTGTCTGAAATCAAGAAGTCAGTGTTTTTAAAATGGCTAAAGATTTTGATGGTAAATATGCTGCTGTTTTTATTGTAAATGCTATAATGCGGAATGATTAAAGGAGACCTACTAAACTACATTTCCAGGCCTATATTGTAGTTCTGTGACACCTCTATGGCAGCTTTGCGTGACTCAAAGTTCAAATCAACAATTTTCCATTTTGTAGAGGCTCTTCATGTAGGCCCTCATTTCAGTCTCTGTCTGAAACAAGCTGTAGATGTCCCCTTAGCATAATAGGTCCCCTTTAACAGGCATAGAAACAGCAACCAAGGGTGATGTGGCTTTATGAAAGTTAGCTTGTATTTTTCTTATGATATTATGTTTATTTTCTGTAAAGCACTTTGCTGAGTTTTATAACTCTGTCCTTAATTTCACCTGTTCTCCTCTAACAACGTAAATGTTTATATAAATAAACATTATCAATATTCTATAAAATATATCTTCTTCTATCTTGAGATAAAACAGAAACATGAATTAATTTAAAAAAATGTTCACACCCAGGCCGCTCCTAGAAGACTGTCCTTAACACTCCCTGTTGTGTAAGTCTTTGGTATGAAGAGTGTCATAAGAACTCACACATGATGGTGTTTGTTTGTGTAAGGTAACGCTAATATCATGTAACCTTCCTTACTGTTATTTCTGTGCTCTATTTGACGCCTGATTAGTCAGAAGGTTGGGTTTGTATTCCAGATGAGTTTCTCACTATAGCCAGAGATTCCAGTAAACACAGACAGCAGTACACATAGCAGACATATTAAATTACTCTGCTGTGATGGGTTGTGTTACTCTGTGTTTGAGTTAAGGGTTTGTTGATGAGGTGAAATGTGAAAAGCGATTTCCTCTTCAGAAATACAACCAATCAAACCAAACAAAAGACTTCACACATGGATGAAACAAACAGGTGACTGTCAAAAATACATTTAGCATTACTGGCGTTTGACAGTTCTATAAATACAGAAGCCTGATGGCATCTGTTAGCTTATACGTGTTTCTCACACCATCCACCCTGCGCTCAATCACTCTGTATGTGCCATCCTTATCTTTAGATGGTGAAAACATTTCTAAAAAAACAGAGAACATAGGGCCAAACCAGGTCTAAACATCAGAGAATTTTGGACAAAACCAGGACTAAACACCAAAAACATTGGACCAAACCAGGTCTAAAACACCAGATAATAGTGGGCCAAAGTAGGACTAAAACAATGGGAATTTTGAATCAAACCAGGACTAAAACAGCAGATAACCTTAGTCCAAACCAGGACTAAAACACCAGAGAGTATTTAGAACAAAACCAGGACTAAAACACCAGAGAGCATTTAGAACAAAACCAGGACTAAAACACCAGAGAGCATTTAGAACAAAACCAGGACTAAAACACCAGAGAGCATTTAGAACAAAACCAGGACTAAAACACCAGAGAATATTGAATCAAACCAGGTCTAAAATGCCGGAGAACACTGGACAAAACCAGATCTAAAACACCAGAGAATATTGGGTCAAACTAGGACTAAAACACCAGAGAACCTTGGTCCAATCCAAGACTAAAACACCGGAGAATATTGGTCCAAACCAGGACTGAAACACCAGAGAATATTGGTCCAAACCAGGACTAAAACACTAGAGAGTATCTGGAACAAAACCAGGACTAAAACACCAGAGAACATCGGACCCAACTGTCTGAAGTCTGATGAAGAGCAGTTGTGCTTAATTTTGGTGCAATAAATAAGTGGACATAACATTAAATTGGTTTAGATAATTTAATAAAGATTTTCCAAAAAGTCAGCGTGTCATCCATATTCCTCTCAGTTGCCGGTTAGCCTACAAGCTAACAGATTAGCTAGTTAACAATAGCTCTTAAGCCAACAAATGTTTGCTCCTTAGCCACTCAAGCTTGTAGTTTGGGGAAGCAATTAAAAAGCTTCTTTACGTATATCTATACTGAATGCAAAGAGATGAATCTGATATCCATCTGAAACATTTGACTCTGGAGAAGAAAGAAAACGAGGAGATCTCACACGCTGTTCTTTTATTTTCTGTCACATTTATCAATCATAAATCCAACATAAAAACATGAGCTTGAAAAAAAGCAAAGAACAAAACGCCGTCTGTGCCATCGCCGGACAAGAAGAACGCGGTGAGTCATTGTGTACATGTGAAGTGAAAGTGTATACATGCATCTGTGCCTTTGTGTCTTTGTGTGGTGAGAGTGTGTGTGTTAATCACTGTCAGACTACCATCAGGCCAGGTGGTGTTGTCTTTAAATCCAAGTCCCAGCTGTACCTGCTCCACCTAATAACTGTGTGTGGTGTGTGTGTGTGTGTGTGTGTCAGCGTCTTGGGATGTGGTTGATGATCCAATTCACCGGAGGCGGAGGCTTTTCCCACTCCCCCCAAATCACACCTCCACACCCTCAATACCCTCAACGTCGTATTAAATCTTGCCACTGTTGTTTGTGTGTGTGTATTTGTATTTGTGTGTGTGTGTGTGTGTGTGAATTTTCACAGACCGCCATTTCCCCCCTGAGCTCGTCTTTTCTTTCCTCTCTCTTGTCCCTCATCCCTACGTTTTGTCTCTTTTTTTTCCCATGATGCCTCGGGAAATAACACACACACGCACACACACACACACACGCTCTGATGTGCGTCTGTTCAGACAACATGCTATTGTTACCACGAGAGAGAGTCTTTCACACAAAGACCCAGACAAGACAGTGCTGATGTAGTGGAAGAAATTATATGTGTGTTTGTTTGTTTGTGTGTGTGCGTGTGTGTGTGTGTGTGTTTGCCGACTGTTGAGTGACGACTGCTGGGAGGCAGGAGAGACTGGAGTGACGGAGAGAGATAAAAAGAGATGCATGTCGACACGAACGGCGCAAAATTCTGAATCAGAAATCTGTTTTTTGCCAAGTAGGTTTTTTACATACAAGGAATTTGTCTTGGTGTTTTGGGTGTCACAATAAACATAGCAGAAGAAAAGAAAACTGCAAAGCCTGGACATGTCTCACTTCCTCACCCTTGCCTACCCGTCTTGCCTACAAATTACTGAAATGTATAGAAGCACAAAGTCTGTTGGTGTACAGGGTTTCTTCTTTTGGTTATTTATATATCAATTAGATTTTTTCACCTTGCATTTAGTAATTCATTCATTTATTCATTCATATCAATAAAAATGATTTGATTTGAGAACAAGAGACTAAAAGGTTTTACACTTGGCTGAGGTGGGGATGCTGGCGTATTGAGAGAAGCAAAATGCGACAAAGTGCAGTGGAAACAGACCTAGCGAATAAATCAAGACGTACATGAAGCATGTGTCGTAAACGTCCACTGAAGAAAGGAAAATTTAAAACACCACATCAGTGTGGAGCAATAGGAAGACTGCGAAGTTCTTTAAATAAATACATGACACTAATTGATTTTCAGCATTTGACCAGCTGTTTATCATAGCGAACCAACTCCTAACATCTAACTCTCAGTCTATTGCGTGTCTTTCCCCTATGTGTTGGTGAAGCATGTTGAGTTGCCTCTGTGTTTGAAAAGTGCCATATTAATAAAGCTGCCTTGCCAAACAATCGGATAGAAATGCGAATGACTTGGCTTTGTCTTTTGCTGATTTTATTGAAATTCTGTTAAAATGTGCACTACTTTTGGATGGAAACCTGACGAGAGAGACATAACCTGTATTCGAAACTGCCTACTATACTAGTAGTCCCAACTCATTTGGCCTGAATGTAGCTTGTAGTAGGCAGTATGCTAAAAAAGGCAACATCTGCAGTATGCCAAAGTATGTGCATCGGACCATTGTACTGTGTCTCATAATGCAAAGCGCTACAATGGTAACAACAACCACTCATTTCTTTGGAGGCCAACAACAGAACTTTTTTTTACAATTTTAATATGCTATTTCAGCACTAAATCCAATTCTGAGAAGTTCTGAGGTGAGAAATCTACTGTGTGGATTTTGAGTATTGGCAGTTTTGCGAAAATTGATGGTGAACCAAAAATGTGCCCAAACGTTTTCAGAGTTGAGTAGCTCCACAAGCGCCGGCGGTGGAAGCTAATGAGTCAGCCGGCCAGTCAGCTCACAGACCCCACTGGTCCCTACAGTCACACAGAACTGCAGCCAACGCAGCAGACGAGTCCAGCAACACTGACAGAGGAAAGACCACAGCTGTGAGGTAGTTTTAATGTTCGCGCTGCTGTTATTCTGTTAGTACATTCTGAGTAATGTTGTTGATGTTTTAACTTACATTAAGAGATCTCTGGCTCCTGATGGACAGGAACCTTTTGGCTGGTGAAACTTATAAGCACTTTGGAAAAAATAAAAAATAAACAACAGAAGTAGTTTGAAAAATGACTGTTGTTGCTTCATTATTATCAGTATTCTAAATAGACATTACATTGTTAGTGTGTTGTTACAGTTGCAGTGTTTCCATACATATATGCATGCAGTATGTAGGATGTGTGTGCATGTAGTACATACTGCAATACACCCAGAGCGTGTTCCTCTCTCTCCCCTCCATCATCGCAGTCCTTGGTTTCCATGGTAACTGTCTCCAGGCCGAAGGCTGGCAACTGACGCAGGAAGGGGGAACATTCAGGCAGGCAGGGGCCCCAAACCCTCACTTAGCCACACACAGACACACACATACACTCCCTAACCCTAACCTTAACCATCACAGCTACATGCATTTCCCTTACCATAACCTAGGATGGCCAGAGGAGAACAGGTGATATTCAGGACAGGGGAGTTGGCCCTCTGGCCCTGGGCGTGGCCCTCAGTGCATCACATTCAGTGTCAATGGACAGTAAAACACATGAAAGTCAAAACTCCATGAAAAACACCATGATGACTGTGTTGTATGTAACTGTGTGTAAACCATGATCTGTTACATAACATGTATGATTGGTGTGCACGTCACATCTGTCTGCGTGTCAGATATCTCTTTCTCCATGGCTGTCCTCGCAACCCTAACTTCCACTATCTTCACCTACACTAGAAAACAGAAAGAGGAAAAGAAAAGAGCACGCATGTGGCCATAAGAGCGCTGATGACACGATGTCCAGATACCCTGCAGCCCCTGCTGTAGCCAATGGAGAGCCGGGACCGCGCCCATCTGTGGGCAACACCGAAAGAATGTTTCACAACAATCAGTATTTAGCGTTTTATGAGGCGGCTATACCCAATAACAAGTCAGGATTAGTTGAATTTCGGGCTAATAGGACAGTATTTTGGATTTAGGACAACTGCTTGTAACTGAGACAGCCCAGAATGTTTCGGGATGTCCGCTCATCCTGCTCTAAGCTTAAACTAATTGTTACCTGAACCCCAAAACCACCTCAAAAAGCAGGATCTTCATGAGGACATAAAACACACATACGCCTACACTACACACAAACAGCCACTAAGATACGCACGCACACACACACAGTTTGCATTTGTGTGTGTGTCTCTATGTTTATGCATTTCTATGTGTGTGTGTCTGTATTTGATGTCCTACACCAGCAGACAGAGAGAAGCTGTTGCTGTCATTTCAACTAAATAAAGAAAAGGCTGCCGGCTCTGACCCACACACACACACACACACACACACACACACACACACACACACACACTGAAACTCGAACACTAAAAGAGCACTAAGAGGACTTGGCAGAGATAAAACCAGCTAGTGGATGTACGGTGTGTGTGTGTGTGTGTGTGCATGTATCATAGTGTGCATTTGTGTGTACCTTAAGTATGTTCTGACACATTAGAGCAGATTTCTTTCTCTCAGGTACGTCTGTAAGTAAGGACCGAGGCCGTACAGCAGATGCAGGATGTGAGACGGTTACCATGGTTACTGCTGCGGCGGTGGCGGTACAGATGCAGGGCGGACAGAGTACTTTTACTCACACACATTAAAGCTACTGCAGTAAGGTACATGTCCTCATGTGTGGACACTTCACACTGGCGCTCCACTAATGCTGCATTCGAGCCAAAAATAAATACCGATAACCTTGATGATGTCATAGGGATGTCATCGGGGTCATCGGAGACTAACTAAACTGATTAAAACTTTAAAAAGCGTTCAAAAGTATGAAAGATGTGGTTGTTTACCAGTCTGTTGAAATACTCCACCCAGTTGCATTATGGGAAATGAAGGATGGAGTTTTTAGCTTTATAGAAACACAATACCAATTCCCTGGATTAGCCCTTTAATCCATTATGCAGTGTTCTGCATTGTGCATTCTACCCTATAACAAAGCAGTTTAAATTACCCCCAAACTCCCAGACCCAACTACAACATTTAAATGCTACAATTCAGTAAGAATTCTTCCTCCAAAAATATAAGCTGCAATTTGACAGTCAATCATTTTGCTAATATTCTTTCTTTACTTTTACTTAAAGGTTCTGTGTGTAACATTTGGGAGAATCTATTCACAGAAATGTAATATAATATACATTTATATTCAGTGGTGTATAAAGATCTTATTTAATAAACTGCTTTGTTTTCATGAAAAAGGAATAATGTGTACATGGGACATAAAGAAGAATACAAAACAGTATACAAATATATAAGAAGACAAGTTAATTTGATATAATGTACAACCTTATGGAGAAAAAGTACAAGTTATTTTTTTTACTCCTGCTTTTATAATTGCCATTAGAATTAAAACATTTATTATAAACTAGTTATTTTCGTCTGAGGAGCAAGTGAACGCACATTTGTTGCAATTCACAACCCTCACCACTAAAACTTACACACTGAACCTTTAAGTAACTAGACCAGAAGTGAACACCCACGCTTGTGAGACTTCATGCTAAAGTCAGCTACAGCTAACAGCTTCCATCGATAATGAAAGAATGTTAATGTTTAGTAGGTATAAATGCTTCTCCATCTTAGCTACTTAGCTAATGTTAACATGCTAACATGCTAAACTAAGTGTAGAGCTGAGGCTGATGGGAATGTTGGTTGTTCTGCAAGTGTTTGGTCATAAACTTTTGGTGCAGATTAAAATGTTGACCTTATGAAGGCGATGATAGATGAAAAGCCAGAGGATCATCAAAGTTCTTACAGTTAAATCTGAGCAGAACATGAATTTCTGACCCACATCTTGTGCCAGTCCGTCAATTAAATGCTGAGATGTATCACAGCATAAGTGAAAACTCTGACCTACGGGTGGCAGTAAAGGAAACATCAAAAAATCACCAAAGTCATTAGAATGAATGAATGAATGAATCTGGGGGATCTCGAATGTGTTGTAAATTTCATGGTAATCCATCTAATAGTGGTTGAAATATTTCATCTAGACCAAAACGGACGTTGCCCAAGAGTCATGCTCCTAGCATTTCAGTGCCGTATCTTTACCAGGAGCTGAGGGATTTTACATAGTTGTATTGCATTTTTAAGGAGATTAGTCAGGCATGTTCAGACCCAAATCAATAACATGTAAGTTCCTGTCTGTGGCTCTCAGCTCCAAGCTCAGTGGTTCCTACTAAAGATGTAAATCGCCAACAAATATATAGTTTCATGTTTTCAGTGAGTTGTTAAAACAGCTGCTCACTGTCGTTTTTAATCAAACAGGAAACAGTGCATTTGTTGGGGACCATTTTTAGTTCTTTTCTAGCGGGTATTTGCTGCAGCAGGACAGTTTATGTGGGACTGAGTCAGAATAAACTACAGTGTGTGTGTTCAGGGTGATGAAGGAACATGTCGCCCAGTGCAACAGTGAGGCTCACAATGATGGAGCTCTATGCATCAGAGGAAGAAGCAATATCAGGATGTGATACACAAAGCACTTGTTGGGAGATACATTCACTGCTGGTTTGGATCTCTGCAGGTTGACAAGAAGACATACAATATATACAGCCAGAGTTATATTAACTGGGATCTGAATACTTTTTCTAAACAAAACATTCATGGTTTAAACTGAAACAAACTGTATCTTGTTTTGTGTCCTAAACGCTTTCCTGTCCTGGAGCAAAAGTGTAAATTAAATTCTTCACATAACTTCAGATGAAAAGGGCTCAGTGGGAGTTTGGTCTGATAGCATCACCTGCTTGGGGACATTTTTACCTTTCAGCTTATCACTCGGCAGCCCACAACTGAGTGCTCTGGGCAAACTGCACACGATCAGACGATTCAGACAGTAAATGTGACGTTAAACTGCAAAAAAAAAAACAAGCTTCAACCTCCTTTCCCCGCCACAATAAAACACCCCTTTTGTTTTCCAAGCTTTGCTCTCAGAGATGCAGTCAAACAGTGGAAGCAACGCCACAAACTGTTTGCGTGGCGGCTAAAACGGCGTCCCATCAAGGCCAAATAGCAGCGCTATCATCATCACCATCATCATCATCATCATCATCATCATCATCATGCTGCAACACGACGCCTACTTAGGATGCACTTCTGGGGTTTGGATGTCTCTCTGTCTGGCACCCATTTCCCCTCCTCTGTGAAGGCACTGACACCTGGGAAGATTGAACATCCCGTCGCACAGAAGTCCCTTTTGTCAGACTAAATATGTTTCGCTATTTGCCGGCGCCATTAGAGAGCGGATTTTTTTCTTTTTTAGCATTGTTATGCTCAGAGTATTCATATCGCTCTCTCTTTTTCCTCTGTCGACTGGAGTGAGGTGGGGGGGGGGGGGGCACGGTGGCAGAGGGGCGACGCATTAGCTGCGTTTTAGATGCGTCCGGGCTGACAGCAGATATTAGCGGCGGGGGAATTTCTCCTGTGTGCCTTTTGTCAGAGAGCTGTCAGTCTATCAACTCGGCTAAGTTCTGCAGGCTGTTAACTGGGTTTGCTGAAATTGGCTTGTGAGTATTAGGACAATAGCAACAGCAGCGGGGACTGGGGGGACTGAGGGGGGGGTGTCAGGGTGAGTTAAGTGGGTATATTTTGGAGGAGATATATATGTGTGTGTGTACAGCGACAGAAAAGAGGAACCTGAGTCTTTTCTTCTGTGAAAGTCGTGATTCTTTGTTGAGATCTAATGAGCCAAAGATCTACTGCAATTAGAATCAGAATAAACAGCGTTTTGTTCTTTTTACACTGATGATTTGCAGCATTTTGTCTGTTGTCGCACAACATTTGGCGTCTTAAGAGAACTCCACTGATTTAGCGTTACACTCATGATGAACAGTTTTTGATCAAAATTGATATTGTCTTTTTTTATTCCACATGTTCCTTGTTAAAACCTGGTGCTTACATAACTCAAAATGAAACTCAGTTGTGTGTGAGAATCCGGTGAGTATGCTGGTAGCAGCTAATGTGGCCTGTGCAGCAAACTTGTAGTCTTCATCCGACACTGACTCAAGTGACATCTCTTGAGGATATTTACCAGGCGTCACACAGCTCCCTTTGGAGACACTAAAGGCTTTATTTTTAATTAATAAATCAATGATTATGTAATCAAGAAAGAGAATAATTATTAGTTGCAGCTACATCGATGTCGCCTTTAGGCTCTCTGTGCCCAGATGACTTTGAAGCTGGTGTGTGTTCAAGCGTGTGTGCGATGATAATAAATGTATGTGAATAGTGAAAAAGGTCACAGTAACCAAGATACACAACGTGTTGGAGAGAGTATAATTGTCATGTACATGTGCATAAATGTGTGTGTTTATTCAAACATTCAAGCACCTGAGTGTGTATTAATACCTGTGTTCACCTGGAGTTTATGTATGCATGCACATTTCCCCCCATATATGTGCTTGTTTCACTGTGAGGTCGCTGGTTTCACTGTGGGTATGAATGAATTATAAATAAAAAGAATGCACTTTCTTTCTTGCAAAACGATTTCAGTCCAAAATGATGTTGATGAGGTTGTTGTCCCTGCTTCTGACATCATAACCTCTTAACATATACACCAACGTTCCTACAGTTTATCTTGAGAAAATGACTGAATGTCTGAACCAAAACCATCCTGTCAATGTTGAGATGTTTCACAGGATTAGTGAAAACTACAGCGTTGCATGAGAAGTCAGACAATCAAAGGCAGCAGGAGTCACCGTCTGCTGATCATGAATATCTGCTATTTGTTGAGATATTTAAAGAGATTTCCTCTGTGGCTAAAAAGTTTGCGTTTTGATGACAAAAAGAAAAGAAAAGAAGATATAATCTCAGAGAAAGTGATTTTTAGAATAAACACTTATTTAACCTGCCGTTTCCATTTTATTTGGCTTATTCCAGCCTCTACTGCATCAAACAAAAGCTGAAAAACAAGGACACAAACAAATTCATGAACGTGACATAACCGAATTTCATACTTCTCATCATGTCTACTTTTCACATCCACTTGAGAACATTCACATTGCATTAGTTTGTAGAAACACTGATTAATATTTTACACACGTCTTTGGAGATTTGGTTTAAATCTGCACAACATTTACATGGAAACAGCAGCTGTGTCCCAGTTCAGAGGATGGACGGCACAGAGAGCGAAGACCTTGAAGCACTTCGCTCAACTCCCTTTATATGCAGGTTTCTGGTATTTTCATGGCATGTCTCAGACTATCATGTCATATATTAATGTTTTAAGAGTAAGAAATGGCATCATTTCACATGTCAGTGGCACTAAAAATTTAAATAGCAAATTTTTAAATAATCAAAATGCTGTGCACTTTGAGTACCTGGATGGTCCTAACGGTCAAAAAGTTGAGTCATCTTGGCTACATACCCAAAGAGAAGCTGCAACGGTTGTGATTGTACACACAAGTGAGTAAAAGCAAAAGCACGTCCATTTTTACTCGGCGGGTTCGATTTGAGACAACACTACCAGGTCAAAATTCACACAGCGGGCAAGTAAGCACATTGTGTGCTACATGGATGTGTACTAACAGGAGTATCTGAAATGAGACACAGCTCAGGTTTATGAAACCAGGATATGATGTTTACAGGCCCAAAAATTAACCCGGACATTCCTAAAACCTGATACTAACAGGATACTATGTCAACACAGTATTTGAGTCTAAATGTCCACCCTCCCGGACTTTGGTCATATCTACCGACTATCTTGTGTTCATTGTCATCATGTCAACTCAGCAAGGTGGTTGGGCTGAGAGGGGATGAAAGACATTCATAGTGGATGTAAAACCTCAGTGGTTTCTGTGAGTTCTTGACTCTGTAACTATCCTGCTACACAAGCATATACTCATACTGGTTCTTGAATGTATTGACGATCAACAGTAACGATAATTAGCAGCATGTGAAGTCTAGATGGCTGCAAATAAAATGTGAAAACTGAGCAAAAATAGCAGGGGCCCCAAGGGATTAAACAGTGGAAGGTCCTCCAAATTCAAATTCAGACAAAAGAAGGCTTCTTTTCTCGTGGGAACCTTTAAAATGGGACTCAGCCTGTTGTCCTATTCTTACATATTCTGTCTACAAATGTGGTCTTTGGAAGATCCAGACCCTAAACTGAAGAGAAAGAGAAAGAGAGTGGGGTGGGAGGTCAGGCCAACACTGATGTATGATCCTCTAATGAGCTGACCAATTGGCTGCTGACGGAGAAGATGAATATGGTCAACGCAGCACACACACACACACACACTCTGTCCCAGGTGTGTGATCACTGAGTGTGTGCTGAGTGAGTCGGTGAAGGTTTGGTCCTAAACACTGTGGCCGATAGATCAGACGGACCTGAAGTTTGACTCCAAACACTTGGAGCTCGGAGGGGATCAGCCAGAGGTCGACTACACTCTCCTCCAAACTTTACACCACCAACAACACAAACCAGAGAAGAAGAGTGATTACCAACAGACAGACGACTGTGTCTCATTTAGATCTGGTGATTAAAGTTCATCAGTAAATATTAAGACCAATCTATCAGCTGTGGGGGTTCACACTCAGTTTTACAGATACAACACACATGTTCAGGGAGAATTAATGTGGGTAGACCCTTGTAGAACAACAAGTATTCACACCACAGCCACTAAAAACGACTTCCTCAGACCTAGAAAGACGCTAAGCTTTTAACCATTCTTACAAACAAGTAAGCAAACTCAAGGCGACGATGCTTTAACAGTTTTCCTTCAACTTTATTCCTAAATACTGCTCCCATTTAGAGGAAAATAGTCAATAAAGGAAGGGATGCATTAAGGTGTGGCTCCTCATGACTGACAAGTTGTTACCACGGTGACCTGTCAGGATAGAGGCCACTCATATCCACTGCACTGTCCATTTAACAGGCCGTTAACTTGTTTTTGGGTGCTGTCTGTGTTGTCGTCTAAGAGCTTTGACCCTTTCACAGTGTGTTTTCAGTATCAAAGTTAGTCATAACATTTTGGTAGCCTAAAAATGTCTTGTTCAGTGTTTGGTTGTACTCAAAGACACTTTAAGGAGTCGGCTGTTCATTTTTTTCCAATAAGTAAATTTTCTTTTAAGCCTGTTTTTCACATCTCAGGCCAAATTATTATCACTTAACCTGAATTATGGATGCACCTTACTGACTAAGCTAGCTAGCTTCATCCTCTCATTCAAATACGGTTACGTCCTTCCATGAATGTATAAAGGGAACTGAATACAGCGTTGGAAGCAGGGCTCCATTAGCTGGTCACTGGTGCATGAAGCAAAAAAAGTTTGACTTCTGGATATAAAATGACCCGGATCCTCTGCATAGCTTCTGCAATGTGCAACCCCATAGGTGTAAAAGCGTTAGCGTTTCCTTTAACCCCGCTTAATGAAGCAAGTGTACCAGAGACTTCTGCCGACTGAGTTGACTAACTTCTAGTTTAGCCCTCAACTAACTCGAATGGGGTTAAGATGATAAGCTTTCCAATTGTTATTTGACTGAATGGATCATATTCGGATTTGATTAGTAAGTCCGCAACTAAATGACACAGACGCGCAATCTGCTTCATTTGGATCCCAAATATAATAACAGCCCTGTTCAGGCTAGAAAGGCGCATACATATACAATATATACGGTGCATTTACATTTATTTGCATTTACCATGTGCCACTGATGACAAGCAAGCTGCTGCTCTGCCTCTTGGCTGTTGCTTTAGTGCTGAGAGTAATGATTGAGATGCAGTTTGAAAATGTTTGTATGAAAGGCATGTATATGATCGACCAATGGTGCTGTGCGAGAAGGCAGGACCTAAAGAGAAAAGTCAAAGCAATGCAGAAGCGCACACAATGAATGCTGAGTGAATGAATGCTGAGTGCAGAAAGACGAAACCAAATCCTGGACATTTTTGGAGATTTGCGGGATGCATTTTTTAGTCCAGGAGAAAGAAGCTTATGGTCACTTTATCTATGCTCAACTTAGAATAAACATTAGCATGGATCCCACAAACCAGTGAATGCGTGAAGAGTTTGGAATAAGGCTAGTATCATTCAACATACTGCATGGTTTAGTCTTAAAAAAGCATTCAACAGTGTGTATGCTTAACTTTGTGCACAAAGGAAACTATTATTCAGTTTTGTGTATGCTGAAATATTTGCATGAAAACAGGGTTTGCTAAAGTGTAATCTTCGTGAGCAGCCAAGACATCAGACTGTGCCGCCCATTTTTCAGATGGGAAATGAAGTGTTCATTTCAAACATGTTATCGATTCATCAAAATAATGCAGACTTGAAAATTTGCCCCTCAGTGTGTTGGGCCCGCTAAAGAGGCAAACTAGCTTCAGTCGGCTTGGCAAGTAATTTCCCACTGGCACTAAAGTCTCTGTAGTTTTTAAAAAAGGAAAATAAAGTTTGGTCTCAGTTTTAAAATCAGTAATGTTTTGCGAGTACTCCTAAGTTTACTCAAGAAAGCGAGAATGTGGAGTATTTATCGGCCTTATGTCCCCGACCAAGCATGAAATTAAATCAGGAAGCCTCATCATGGTCGTCAGACAACTGTTAATCACACTTTCCTGTTTCTCACAGTTATTAGATAAAGATCTCAAAATCACTGGGTACCTCTGCGTTAACAGTGCTGTGACATTATTATCACTCCTCATAGTGAATGCTAACGTGTTAGCACCAACGTCACGTCCACACGCAGAACCAGAACAATCCAGCAAGAACAGCAAACAGAAACAGGAAGTTGACGATCTGCTAAATTAAAAGCTTTGTGTTTTTTTGTATCTGTTACTAAACCTGACGTAGCATCAGAATAAAGTCTGTTTGTGTCCGTGAGGACTGACGGAGTGTAAATCTGAACTTACACGCAGACAGAAGTCACATGAATACATTAACACTGCCAACACACACTGTGTCACCCTGCCCCGAGGGTGTGTGTCGCTGTGTGTCAGTGTGTGTGATCTGAACTGATATTTGCCCACATTTTAATACCAAAACCAACACACAAACACACACACACACACCAAGCTCCTGCCTACCGTGTGTGTGAATGTGTAAAAACATATACATATGCATATACATATATGCATATACATCGATGTATGTCTGTGTAAATGAACACATGGGGAAAGAGGTTGTGTGTGTGTGTGTGTGTGAATAGATGCACACACTGCATTTGATTACAGGCTCAGATCCTCTGAGGGAATCCGACCTCCCTCCATTTCCCATAATCCCTCTGGAAACCTTCAAGAAACACACACACAGGGAGTGGAAAGTGATTTAACTACTGTACTTAAAGGGTAACGTCTGTACATTTTGTACCAACCGTTGTCTTTGAAGAATTTATTTTACAAAAGAGAATAAACAGAGAAGCACCAAAACACATATCCAGCTGGTCCAGAGGTGGCTTCGGGCGTCTGCATACCTGTCAAGTATCCCGTTTTGACCGGGAAAGTCCCGTATTTTACCCTTCTTTCCCGCCGTCCTCCCGTATTAGTATTTTCCCATAAATCTCCCGTATTTTAACCTGCGCTATAACCTCCGAGTCCGGCGGCCGCAGTTGCTTTTCTCAGGCTGCACAAAGTTGGAACCACACTTTTGCCTAGTCTCGCCGCATTTTTCCTGCAATTGCCGCGAGATCAGTCATTGACCTCAGCTTACAGTAAGCTCACGCAGGTAGAATGTGTCCAACTTTACGGCGCCGTTTTTATACCTGCAGCTCATGTTAGACTATCAAGTTGGTGAAAGTCAGCCGCCGTCATCTCGAACGCACCTATACCCAATCTGAGCTCTGTCACTAGTCTCGCGATAACTGCCACCTGCAGGTAGACGTTAGACAACAGAACTGTTTGCGCTCTACTCTCATGTAAAATTAACCACTGTGGCCCCGCCCACAAATACACTCCTTCCAAAACAGTCTTAAAGAAGCAAAGTCTGCAACAAATTTGTACAATAACTCACTAAAAGAGTAAAGAAAAGATACGTGAAATTAAAAGAAAAACTTTAAAAGAAAAGCAATATGAAATGAAAAGAATGTGTGGAATGAAAATAAAATGTAAAACCAAGCAATGTTAAATGAACAGAAAATATGCAAATAAGCATTTAAATAAATGCTCTTCATATATACACTTTTGTGTTTTCATTTAGGCTATAACACCTGTCTTAAAATGTAAGGGATACTGGAGCTTGGTTGGGGTGGTGGGACTGCTCGCTATTTCAAATCCAAAACTTGACAGGTAAGCGTCTGGCCCCGAGCAAAGGGATGCATCATCATTTACACAGTCTAGGTTTCTGTGTTTTGGGGAACAGAGATCCTCTCTCAGCCTTGAATGAACATTCCAGGAGAGGAGAGGAACAACAAAAGGAGGAGAACACCAAAACAATCTCTGACCTAAACCCTAGTAAATGTGGAAAGACCAACATAAGGAGTAAAGGTTAACGAGAAAAGTATTAAAAGATCAAACATAAAAGATTAAATGTAAGAGGACACAATTTTCTGCCATGACACTTTTCAACCTGGATTTTTATATTTTTTAAAAATTGTTCAAGTACTGAGCAAAAGAGCGCTGCAGTCGGCAGCAACAAAACAAGGCTGCATGGTAATCCTTGAGGGCAATTGTCCATCCTCTGAATTGCTTGTTTTAGCAACTGACAGACTCAGATTTTTATTATAAGTGTCTGCAAACATTATGGAATTGATTCAAGGAAGCATTTCCGTTTAACCAGAAACAGTTGCTCCTAGCTTTCTTTCCTCTTACTTTCCTTGACTAACTTTGGTTTTCCCTTTCTTATCTCCTTTGCTCCTCCTTTCCATACCTGTTTGTTTCCTACCTGCTTTCTTTCACTTCATTCTCCTAACCTCTACTAACTTAATTCCTTTCTTGCCTTTAATCTTCTTCGCTTCTTTCTCTTTTCCTTCTCCTCCATCGTTTTTTTCTCTCTCCCCTCCTCACCTCACTGATTGGCTGCTAAACTACCGTCTCTGATTGGGCCACATCAGGGTGAATGCCGACTGTATCCTCTCATGTGCTTGATCGACAGACTGTCAGAGCACATAGATTCAGCCAATCACAGCAGCCGATACTTCTGAACCCTCTGTGTTTACACTATTAAACTCTATTGTCACTTCAGATCATCCTTATGTCAGCTGTTGGCGGCGACCATGACTCTTCCATCAACAAGAGTTAGCATCAACTTCCTTGTGCTCACTGCTGTTTAACTGAACAGTAACTCAACTCAGCTGAGCATGTTGACCTGGATTAAGGCTACAGGACAACTGTGAGGCTCCTGATTGGAACTTTTATATTATGAGAGCAGGAAAATTGTTAAAACATCAAGTAATATGCCTGTTAAGAGTTAAAACTCTGGGTCTGGGGCAGAGAGCAGTTTCAAAAATGTTCAAAATGATCATCTCTTCTAATCTGTCTCTTGTGAGTCCCCAAACTTTATTGAAGCACCCAACAGTATAATAACAGCCCGTCCTCATTATGCAGCAGCTCATTATACAGTTTGGTGGCAGAAGAAGTCAAGTGACGTGGCATGAAGAGTGACAAAGTCCGTGTAAGGACATGCTGGGGTGGATGGATGATTCAAGTAAACTCAAGACTTTCACTCAGGAGACCGAGGTCCAAGTCAAAGAAAAAGTTCCAGAAAGAAAGTCAAAAGTGACATATTTAAAGTTTTAAGTTAAATAATGTTTCGTAACTCGCAACTTAGTGGTTTTGTCACCTAAAACGATCTACCACTGTTTTAACTACGTTTGCCACATTACCTAGGTCACATGACTTACATAGAGTATAAAATCTGGTACACCAGACTGGTACTTGTCAACGCTCGAGCGTGTCATTTTGGGGAACGGCTATATGTTTGTCATTTTGAGACAATTGACAATGGACCTATTTTGTTGTTAATGGATAAGGACATGTTGTAAAATAAAGCAGTTTAAATTACACCCAACTCAACAGCTACAACATTTAAATGCTGCTTACACAAATCAGTAAGATATCTTCCTCCATAAATATCACAACATCAACTGAAAGTGGTCATTCTGCATAAAAGGTACTTTTAAGTGTAGATCTTTGTGTACTTTTCTACAGCCTACAGTCTACAGCCAAGCTAGTCGCTTTAACATAGACTGTATATAAGAAGTGGACATTGTGACATCACCCGTTGGTTCGTGGACTGCCGTTTCGAAACCTTGAGTTTGGCCGGTAGGGCGCCACAATGTTGATTTTTTTGCAAGCAGTGGCACCGGACGTGACCATATTTGGACGAGACGGTGGAGCTAACGGCCCTGTGTGGAGCTAACTAGCTGGCTTAGCTAGGTGCATCTGTCATTTTGACCGGGATGATAATTTTGTCTACAGCAAACAACACGTTTAAAACTGCGCTGGTTAAGTCTGCACATCGCCGTGGGTATGAGTCACTCTAGCCTCATTGACAGGTCGCCATGGTAACGACTTGTCAATCACAGATAATCACGCCCCTGCAGCATAGTCTGCTTTATAGCCTATTTTCCTGTAAATGGGACCATGATTTAGTAAATGAACATCATGTTGTAATGAAGAAAACTTGAAACTAGTGATTGAGAACATAAGAAGGAAAATGTTCACTGAGGGAATCAATCAGATGAGAAGTAGGGTTATTTTGCCTTTATTTATAATGGAACCGGACTTTTTTTTGCTCCCTGCTGGCCATTCGATGGAATGCAGGTATAAGGGACTTCACGATCACCTCAATTCTCTGACCGGAAGCTTCTCGCTTGCCCTATGAGGCTGTACTTTGAGGTAAATGCTACCATCAGCAAGCTAACATGCTTACAATTACAAATTTATTAATTTAGCTGATGCTTTTATCCAAAGCGACTTACAATTGCTATATATGTCAGAGGTTGCATGCAACTAGGGTTTCTTCCTCAGGGACACATTGGTGTGTCACAGTGGAATCAAACCAGAGGTTCTCACCAAAGGCATGTGCCATATACACTGTTCCATTACCACTCATGTGGTTCATGTGGCTCATGTGGCTTAGCAGGTGTAATTTTCCATAATCACCATTTTTGTTTAGCGTTAGCATGCTAACATTGGCTAATTAGCAGTAAATGCAACATACAGCTGATGTTGATGGGGATGTCATTAGTTTTGCAGGTATTTGGTCATAAACCAAATTACTGGACACATTAAAATGTTGACCTGATGATGGTGCTAGCTGGAAAGTCAGAGGATCACCAAAAGTATTACAGTTCCTCCTGAAAGGAACATAAACATCTCAACCACGTAGTTGATATGTTTCAGTCTGGACCACAGTGGTGGACAGACTGAGATTGCTGTCTGCTGGAGTGGCTAACAAACGACCCACTGATCACTCAGGCCTTCCTATAGATTTATGTTGGTTAAAAAGAAACTCTGTCAAACGATATATTTCAGCAGGAAGTTTCAAGTTTATACAAGTTTTAATAAATAAACTAAAGCTGATGTCTGCCCTTACAGATAGGAGATCCATCTAAAAACTGATGGATCAGCAGTAAAAATATGCTAAACTAAAAATACGAGGAAATAAATGAACAAGGAAATATATAAAGGTAAATAAGGTTGTTTCTGAGTTAAATCATGAAAGTGATATCTCACACTGCCTGATCCCGAGCTGCCGGCAGCAGCATTCCTGTTAAAACAACCAGCCGTCTATATTCACTTGCACCTGACTCCTGTATGCAAAACAGCCAATTATTGACAGTTAGCACGAAGGTGAGACGAGCGTGTCGCATAGCGCTGATGTGTGGCATTGTGCGGCTGATCTGCCACGTAAGGACGGCCTCATTATCCGACTGAAAAGACATCGACTCGCTCCGGCAGAGAGAGACCAGGAAAAAGGGAGTTAATTTGCACTCTTAAATTTGTCCTCCTTCGTCTTTTCTCTCTCTGGAGCGAGGACTCTGGGGCCCCTCAGTGAGTGACCACGATTGTGTCCATGGCCTCTTCCCTCTCTTTCAGCCATTTCCACCACCATTAATTGGTGCTGCTGGTGAATCGGGTCTATTCTGCTTCTGAGTGTGTGTGTGTGTGTGTCTGAGAGGTAATTGCTGTGAGCTTTAGGGGTCCAAAGTGTTGGTTTAAGGGCCCCTGACCTTTGACCTCCTGGTTAAAAGCCCCCCTTCTTTCTTCATCCCTGGTAATGTCTTTCTACTACCTTGTTCAACCCTCAGTATGTGTTTGAGTGTGTGTTTTGTGCTTTGTTTGAGTGGATTGACAAAATATCAGCAAATACACAAAAAATAAACTCTTTAATGGATTAGTTCACATCATCTGTACAATGTTCTAAACTAATCTAAACTGTATATACGTTCCCTTTTTAAAGGTGTGGAAGCAGAACGTAAAACATGTCTGTGTCATATTTACTGGAATCGGACACAGGTGTGTGTTTCTGTAAAACTAAATCTTTAAGAGTACACTGCGAGATAGGAGAACAGTTTTCGGTTAACTGTTCCTTTAAAGTGAAAATTTCTGTGCTCAATATAATATATTTAATTTGCTTGCTTTAGTATTTTTAACTGCCAGGCTACACTTGCTACATTCTCTCCATATGCTCTAACAGACTCCACTCTGCTGGTTTCAGTTTTTCCAGCAGATGTTGAACCCGCTGCAGGGATTTGCTCCCATTCAGACACCAGAGCATCACTGAGGTCCAAATCTGATGTTGGTGATCAGGTCTGGCTCACAGTCGGTGGTCCAGTTCATCCCAAAGGTGTTGGATGGGGTTGAGGTCAGGGCTCTGTGCAGACAAGTCAAGCTTTTCCACATCAAACTGGAAAGTGACAAATACACTGTTGATATCTAACATTGTTGTCTGAAATATATGTTGTTTAAATCAGTGGTAGAAATAAATTCTGATGTGTTATTACAGGTTAAGAATCTTTTGGTATTATATAAAGTAAATAAAATTAACTCCACCTTTACCAGCTGCAACATTAAAGTGATAAACACAATGCATCAATGATTATAATACAGTAATATAATATACATTATGAATACTTTTACTATGACAAAAAGGCTTGTACACTACTTTTTTACACATTTTTCCCCCCACAGTCTGAGTACTTCTTCCATCACTGCTGAATATTTTTGCATTTATATAAACATTTAATTAAGTGTAGTATTAATGTCAAAAAATAAAATAGAAGTAAAAACCGTCCTTATAGTGGTAACAACTTATTTAAACATCATACAAATTAATGAAAGGTTCAAGGTTCAGAGATCAAGTGTATATGTGTTTAACTGTAAATCTTGCAAATATAATTTAGTTCTCCCAATTCTCTCACAAACACCAAACATCATTAACCTCCAGAGTTGATATTTGTGTTCAACAACTTTATGACAGATAGCAACCCGAGTGCTTTAATTATATTTACATCCTCATAAATTCCAAAGTCAGGAGGTGTGTTCTTAAATTTAATTTCTTACTACTGTTGGCCGATAAACTGTAAATGTATTTTTGCATACAGATGAAATAATAACAAAGATTCAGAGTTAAATGTCAATTTATTTTCATATTTGCTCAAGATGACTCATTTGTGCCAAAGAATTGTGACAGATTTCTGCTTAAGGCAAATTCTTGCACCGATTACACAATGCATGTATTTAATTTGGTTTATTGTGTTTTTTTCTTCCTGGTTTGGGCCTTTTAGTTCCAATGATGGCAAATCTCAATGCTCCATCAAACAATCATACCTCAGACAACAGCGTTCTTTCACCTGTCTGTCAACAGTTTGGGTTTATCTCTTTCTTATTTCAGTGGTTTCCCCAGTTTGGTGTGGAAGAACTTGACTCGCCAGCACAGAGCCCTGACCTCAATGCCATCCAACACCTTTGGGATGAACTAGACCACCGACTGTGAGCCAGACCTGATCACCCACATCAGTGTAGGACCTCACTGAGGACCTTATTGTGTCTGAATGGGAGCAAATCCCTGCAGCAGGTTCAACATCTGCTGGGAAAAACTAAAGAGTGGAGGCTGTTAGAGCAGCACATCGATGAACATGGAGCTACAATCACATGTTACACTAAATAAAATCAAAGAAATGAATGTGGCATTACTTAAGTAAAAGATGTGAGCGCTTCTTTCACCACTGCTTATATCCCTACTATGTATAGAAAACACACAAACCTTCTCTAGAGGCGGAAACACAAACAAAACAGAGACACACTGTCGAACAAAAACAGTTTTTACTTTAAACAGAAACACCTGAGTGTCTGCTAATCTGTACCGGTATGTCTCTGTTTTGTGTATGTCTTTCATTGTTTGTGTGTTTTTGTACGGTGTGTATCTGTGTGTGTGTGTGTGTGTGTGTGTGTTTGCCCACAGCACTACGTCTGTGTCCAAACAGCTGGCTTATAAAGATAAACTCTGTCTGAATGTTTAAAACTCCGCTCTGCACTGTTGGAAGACGTAATCAGGGACTTTTATTGGTGCATACAGGTGCCCATTTTTAGAAAGGGCTCCAAGGACGTTTTCACACCTCGGGTTCATTTGTTCTAGTCCGAATAAGTTAATGAGTAAACCAAACTGCATTATACAAACCATTTGAGTTCACTTTGCGTATTAGTCTGATGTGTATGGAGCGAGAGCAAATACAGTTAATACAGAAAGACGGTGCTATGTTCTGTGACGTGTGCATGTTTCTGAGACAGAATCATTATTATGGTCAGTCTATGATACATAAAGTAATGGCACAGTTGGTATTTGCTCATAAAGGTGGTAACTATCTGGGCAATATACCAAAACGATACCAGCAGAATTCAGAAAGCCCTTTGAGTAAATGTCTTGAAAACACTGCTTCACACTTGGCAAAGAAAACATTCTGCCTTCAGACGATTGAATGGAACAGGGGAGCTAATACTGAGCATAAACAACGTCATGCTAACTGTCAACATGTTAAGCTAGACCACCACCTCTCAAGGGTCTCGGTGCAGTTGTTTGGTCTGTAACAGAGTTCGACTGACAGCTTCACATTAGGTGAAGGTACGGTCGTTTTGACCGTACGGGTTAGGTGTGAGTGCACCCTGAAAGTCTTGTGGAGGTTTTGAACCAGAGCTGTAAACGCGAGACTTAACTTGGACTTTACAATTTCAATTTGATGAGATTGAAAAGCCTGAAACTTAACTCGGTCTTGTCTTGAATGTCTTTCTGGAATGACTTGAGACAAAATTTCTCAAATGACCCGAGACTTTGAGATTTCCAATTCATGAGATGAGATTTCAAGTCAATTTCAAGTGAGAATTCAGAACTAGCAACGATAAGCAGTCAAGCTCATGCTAACAAGCTATGTAGGGTGTGTACGAGTGGCCTTTCCCGACTTGGACCGATCTTTGTTTTTGCTGAAATCTGATTGCCTCAACAGGGCCGATCAAAGAAGTTTACTTTCCATTTGGAGCAAGTTTAATCTCCAAATGTGCCTAGGGGCTGAGGTCAGCACTGATAGGCTCAACAGAGGCGGTAAATGTGGAGAAGAGAGTGAAAGAGGGAAAAGGGAGGGAAGTGTGTGATGCTGAAAAAATAAGAATTAAGAAGAAAAAAAGTTGGCATAAGAGGCAGCTAAATGTGCCAAATTAACCGAGGGATCTCTGTATGTCTTTATGTATAGTAGCTGTGGAGCTGATGCACAGGGACAGGATGATGATGACCCCAGTCATGTTGATGAGGAGGTAGAGAAGGGACAGGAGGAGCAGCAGGAGGAGAAGGAGGAGGACAGGGAAGAGAATAGAAGCAGCAGGAGGAGATGGAGGACAGGGAAGAGAATAGAAGCAGCAGGAGGAGATGGAGGACAGGGAACAGAATAGAAGCAGCAGGAGGAGAAGGAGGAGGACAGGGAAGAGAAGAGAAGCAGCAGGAGGAGAAGGAGGAGGACAGGGAAGAGAAGAGAAGCAGCAGGAGGAGAAGGAGGAGGACAGAAAGGGAAGAGAAACAGCAGGAGGAGAAGGAGGAGGACAGGGAAGGGAAGAGAAACAGCAGGAGGAGAAAGAGGAGGACAGGGAAGAGAAGAGAAGCAGCAGGAGGAGAAGGAGGAGGACAGGGAAGGGAAGAGAAACAGCAGGAGGAGTAGGAGGAGGACAGAAAAGGGAAGAGAAACAGCAGGAGGAGAAGGAGGAGGACAAAGAAGAAAAGAGAAGCAGCAGGAAGAGAAGGAGGAGGTGGAGGACAGGGAAGAGAAGAGAAGCAGCAGGAGGAGAAGGAGGAGGACAAGGAAGAGAAGAGAAGCAGCAGGAGGAGAAGGAGGAGGACAAGGAAGAGAAGAGAAGCAGCAGGAGGAGAAGGAGGAGGACAGAAAAGGGAAGAGAAACAGCAGGAGGAGAAAGAGGAGGACAGGGAAGAGAAGAGAAGCAGCAGGAGGAGAAAGAGGAGGACAGGGAAGAGAAGAGAAGCAGCAGGAGGAGAAGGAGGAGGACAGGGAAGAGAAGCAGCAGGAGTAGAAGGAGGAGGACAGGGAAGGGAAGAGAAACAGCAGGAGGAGAAGGAGGAGGACAGGGAAGAGAAGAGAAGCAGCAGGAGGAGAAGGAGGAGGACAGGGAAGAGAAGAGAAGCAGCAGGAGGAGAAGGTAAATGGAACCAGACAAAACAGTGAAAGGTACAGGGACAGCGTGTTTTCAGAATTAGAGAATGGATACACAACAAAAACACTAATATGTATTAAAATGACTGCAAAAAATATTTATGCCCGCCCCCAGAAGGGCGTTCGCATTAAAAGGCCTCTCCGTCTGAAAGTCTCGAGCTGAATTTCAGTCCCTACATCCCTGGTGTAAACATTTCTAATCGTGATCACTGTGGTCGCTCAGTACGGTCGACACTGGCCCTGTTCAGTTTGTTTTCTCGCTTTCTCAGCTCGGCTCAGTCTCCTCAGTTTGAAGCTTCAGGTATTTGTGTGTCTCAGGTCATGTTGGTGTCAGCTCTGCCAGGTGCTGGGGATTAGTGTCGCCAAACTCCCTGTACCTTGAAGAGCAGCCGGCGCTTATCGCCAAAACAGGACTCGAACAAAAACAGACGATTAAAGCTCCATCCAGAAGTCTGAAGGTTAATATTTAATATATAAGACAGTGGCAGACGAATGAGTGGATAGACAGGATGGAGGTCATGGATGACTGAGTCTGTTCTCGGCTGTTCGTATACTAAAACAAGAACAAACTACATTCTTAAAAAAAACGCATATTGAAGTGGTAATGCCAGAGGCGAAAAGCAAATCTCCTCAAATACTGCAGTTGCTTTAATCCTTCTTCCACAACCTGGCAATGTACATAAAGACATAAATTCCCAGAAAGTTTGGAGAGAACAATCCTGCTTTCAGTCACAGCTTCAGCAATGGAAAGTAAACTTCGGAGCTGTTTGCATGTGACGTACAGATCCAGGAAGGTAGATACCGTACATGTTCATGTACAGCACCTGATGATGTAATCAAACATGGAAGTTGCCGTGTCAGCATCTGCCATTGTGCATACAAACAAACAAACAAAAGTTTAGTGAGGTAATTAAAACCTGCTGCCAGAATCTGATTCGAATCCATCGCCATTTCGGTTTTCAGGTATTAAATAAGCAAAAAAATCAAAGTGAAAAAAAAAACTCCTTAAAACATTAAGTGTGTAACAGTAGCACTAGAGAAGAGTCATGGTAACACACAGCAATATCTATCTAAAGGTTGCTAACGTGCGCCACCGTAATTAACTAAGTGTGTTTTTATCAGACTTTAATTCAACTTTTCATCTGTAACAGAAAACTTTATTAACTTCTCTGGTGTTCAAATAAGGTTCATTTATACATGTTCATTTATACCAACTGACAGACCGAATTTATACAGACTGACTCTGATGGTCTTTATTTTTTAAAGATATTAATATTTTTTGCTCTCAGTATCCCAACTATCTAATTTTACAGCAGCCACAGCGAGCGTGTTGCGTTGTGTGGCCAGTCCTGCTAATTTAATTACAACTCCGTCAACACAGATTGCCGCGCTGTGGTTTCTGTGTATACAGGTGTAGGTTGAGGTGGATGCAGTAGCAGCAGTGAAAGAGAGCTAGAAGAAGTAGGACAGGGATCTGCAGCACAAGACGATCGATCAGTGGACTGCAGCCGCCTGATCTCATCTTACCTGACAGGAAGAGAGACGGATGGACCAAACTTTCCCACCAAACTGCTGTTTACAGAGCAGGGGGGTCTCGGGGTGGTGCGGTGGGGCTGGTGGGAAAGGTTAAGGGAGAAAAGAGTTTAGAGAGGCTGCAGGTCGCTGGTCTGAATGTAGGCCATTAATAAAGGCAGGAATCACCTGGAGACATCTGCGTGTAAGACAGCAGAGGGAAATCAGTTATGTTTAAAGCATTAGTGATTCTGTTCTATAAATCTCAATCATTGTGGAACCTCGAGACTCATTTCACTTCCAAAGTGTGAGAAATGGTTTTTAAAAAACGCTCTTAAACATCTGTTTGTATAACTCCACCATCAATAGATGTGTTGGTGGGAAGAACAGTGAAGAAGAAAAAGTGCCGGGTCACAGATTGTGTTGCATCAGGATCAACAGCTGCCATTACATCATAAGCTGTCCCCCCCCTGTCATCATTAGTAAAAGTCAGAAAGATGATCAATAATTCATTCACAGAGCTTGTATTGATCACCTTTCAGGATCAAATGAAAGATCACAGGGAACAAGGAAATAATAAACGAAAAAGTAACTCGTAAATAATTAAAATTAAGTTTATAATTGTGAGAACGCTGAAATAATAAAACAATCCTAGAAATTAGGACGCAACCTACAAGTTTAACTAAAACGTTATGTCTCGGATTTGATCTCCTCTCGTCATCTCACCTAGAGTATCTCTGGAAACCTGTGTGACCGCTGGTCTGAAGTCTGGGTGAGTGTCTTCTAATAGTGTCTTCTGTTATAATCACCAGCTTATGTGGAAAATGGTGTATAAAGGGTTTCCGTGCGTACACATTGTTTATACATCTGGACCTGCTCTGTACTGAACACAGGCATGTGACCGACATCCATCTTAACTAGAAGATTTCATTAAATGTTTGACTGGTTTTTAACTCTGAGTTGCTGATTTTTTTTTGTGAAAATAGGGGAGTTTCCCAGGAAAAACAGTAAATGGGAACACAGTGGTCGACTGCATGTTGGAGCTAGCAGGTATGCTAACACACACACATACCTATGGACACCCACACACACACACACACACACACACACAGAGGACAGTGAGTGTGTTTAGCTCGGAGGAAGGTGGGGGGGTGGACTGCAGGTCGAGGGGAGGGAGGGAAGTAACTTTAGCTGTTAATGATGGTGGAGGGGGGAGGAAGGGGTGGAGTACAAATGACTTGAAGAGAGAGAGAGGGAACGTAAGACGATCCAGGTTGGACTCACCCTTAAAAGCAACAGCACCTATTGTCCCTGCAGGCTGTGTGTGTGTGTGTGTGTGTGTGTGTTGACAGGATGGCAGGTTCATTATGAATCATCTCCTCCTCCTCCTCCTCCTTCTCCTCCCTGTCTTCGGCCCCCGAGGGTGACATTAGCTTTAGAGCGAGCTGTCATGTTCAAGAGAGGAGCGCTTGTTTTGTTGTACCCAAAGAAAGGAAACACTGTGAAAACATACACATGTACTTAGAGCCGCAAAGTATGTAAACAAGCCAGGCCGAGGCTGACAGGTACGCACATGGCGGAGGCCGGGAGGGAGCGCTTGGTTTGTGTTGTGGAGGGAGAAAACACACATACACACATACACACAGGTAATTTAGAGGGAGGAAGTATGTCAATAGATACAGAGAAGTCAAGGGAGTGCTTGTTTTGTTGTGGCCGGAGAAAGAACAACACACACATGTACTTAGCGGTGGAAATATGTAAATAGATGGGCTGAGGTTGAGTTTCAGTGGAGTTTGTGTAACCGGAGAGCGAGATGGGCATCGTCCTGCTTTGCTGGAATGTCTTCTACACAGAAAAGCAGAAATGGAATGTGTGTTTGAATAAAAAATAAAAAAACTAGAAAGATGTGAGGTTAGTCATGTTGTTTCCTCCAGAGTGTGATCAACTGACAGACACATTAAAATTAGAAGTGCATATTCACGCTCTCCAGAGGATGAATCCTCATGACATGAATCCACCTTCAGCACAAATATCCACTTGTTCCAATATACTAAGATTTACATGAAATGTCCTGAACCTTTTAGATTTTCACGACCCCATGACCTTTCCTGTAGCGCCACCGTCAGGACAGACTTTAGATTTTTAGCTCCACTCAGACTTTGGGGGCCTGGTGGTACCAGGAAGAGGAACTGCGAAATTCATTTATGTTGTGTCATGTTATAGTTCAACATACCGCAAACAGTCATGAATCTGCTTGTTTTGTCTTGGTTTACTAAAGAGAAAACACAAGTACTGCACTTCACAGTAAACACACACAAACACACACACACACACACACACAAAGAGTGCTTGTTTTGTTGTCTTGAGAGATACGAAAAACACAGTATAAACAAAACCAAACAGAGAGAAACTGATAGCACGTAAACACACACACACGCAGTCGAAGAACAATAGCTCTGATTAATTTCTCAGATTTCATGACCGCGGTGTCGAAGCGTCGGAGGCGTCAGTGTGAAAAAAGAAACGCTGCTGTTGTGAAACAGACAGGGCAGCGCCGGCCAGAGAAACAAACACACCCTCACTGTGAGACGACAGAGGTCAAAGGTCAACTGTCACAGGAGGAGGGAAGAAAGATGGAGACGGTGAAAAAGAGTGAAATGAAAGACAGGAGAGAGCACTAGAGGAGGAGAGACAGGGCAGGAAGGAAGAAGAGGATGGAGCAGAATAAAAAAGAGCAAATAAAGTTAATGTCTGTAAAGCTCCTTTCAACAAATCAGCCTTTTTATGTGCTTTACATGACATAGAGAGGCTTTAAGATAAATAAAAAAGAAAATCAAGGCGATATAAACAAAAACCCAGTATGCTAAAATGGAATAAGACTGATTAAACAGGAGAACAAAAATTACAGTGCAGGGAGGAAAGAGAAATGATAGAAGGAAAATATGTCAATGTTTCCAGACAAAATTGCAACCTCCAGGTCTGAAAAGTGAAGCCAATGCGGAAGTCCCTTAACCCTGTATTATTTATAACAGCCAGCAGGGGGCGACTCCGCTGGTTGCAAAAAAGTAACCCAATTGCATTGCAGTCTATGACAAAAAGAGGCTACATCTCAGCTGATTTATTACCTCAATAAACACTTTCCTAATGAGTGTTGTAGTTCCAAGTCTTCTTTGATATAACACGATGTTCATTTAGCATCATTGAAGTCCCATTTGGAGGAAAATAGATGCAAGTCGCTACCATGGTGACCTGTGATCCTGTTTTTCACTAGCCAAAGTTATCATCCCGGTTAATATCACAGTTTTACAAACACACGTCGCTAACCAAGCTAGCTAGCTTTATCCTCTTGTCCAAATATGGTCACGTCTGGTTCCAAAAAAAAAACAAGATTGCGACGGCCAAAGTGGCTTCAAAACGACCAGTGGGTGACGTCACGGTGGCGACGTCTCACCAGCTCTGCAGCTTTTTAAGCAACTGCTTGCTACAGTGGCACATCCTCTTTATAAGGTATTAATAATAATAATCAGCTAACGCCGCTTTAAGTAGTAGCACAGACAAAAACAACAAGCCTGAAGTGTGTTACGCACGCACACACGCACACACAGCTGTAGTGTTGTGGTCTGTCTCTCTGCCAACTATGTGTGTAGTCTCTCTCTGTCAGGACATACCTGTCTGAAACTGATAAAGACTCACTCTGTGGGTGTGTGTGTGTGTTGCTGTGACAGGTCCTTGTTCCAGGTGAGTTGCTTTCCCAACGATTTGAAGAAGAGGAAGAAGATTTCTCTTCATGAATGAGAGCTTTGTGTGTGTGAGTGCGTTTGAGTGGACAGATATGCGCTGACTGTCTCGTCCTGCTCTGAAACATTATCATCCTGCTCTGTTCAGGCATCTTTGCCCTGTTGGACAGCGGTGGAGGAAGTACTCAGATCACCTCAATGCACAGTATGTAATTTTCTGCGGCTATGAGTCTCTCAAATTAAGACAATAACAAAAGTTTGATGACTTCATTAAGCAGCGTGTGATCATTGGGTTTCATGTCTTTGCCACCACTGCCTCCATTGCTGTCAGCTTCCCCTCAGTGTTAATCGTTTTTTTAACGGGAGCGGGAGCCGAATTGTCCGCAAAGGTCTCCTGCTCTCCAAAACAAGTGGACCCAGTAAGTAAAACCAGCAGAAACACTGAATTAAGCAGTTTCAGGTTAAACATAATCGTTTCTCCAATGCTGTTCGACATAGAACGCGAGCTGTGCTGCTGCTAACGTTGGTTTCTCTGATAACTTCCCATGATGACATCCCATGAATAAAAACCTTCATCTGGTTAAAATATATAGTTGAAAGCAACCAAGATCTTACAAAATGTATGGTATAAATGTGGCTTGAAAGTGGATAAAAACAACCTCAGAAGCCACTGACAGGCGTCCAGATGAAACGCATGTTTACCTCGATTAAAATTACAGATTTCTCTGCGTTTGAAAATTGTTGGAAAAATTGTTGGATAACATAAGTACACAGCTCAAGAAAATATATAACATACGTAGTCTAGTTACAAATGTACATCTTTAAGTACAAGTACTAATATGACATAAACGTAAAAGTCCTGCATTTAAAATGCTCTTGCATTAATGTAAAAGCAGGAGTTTACTGCTCTGGTTGTTCAGCTGGAGGTAATACTGAGCTATTTTGCATCAGACTGCACCTGATGATTATTCTTATTACTTGCTGATTATTTTCTCCATTGATCGATTGATTGTTTTGCTTGTAAAAAATCTAAAAATAGGTAGAAATGCCTTCAAAGTTACTCAGTACCCAAAGTGACACCTTCACAATACTTAGTCCAACCATCAGTCCAAACCTCAACGTTATTAACAAACATTACAAACAGGCCTAATCAGGCCTAAACAGACATAAACTCAACAAGTAATCTGCCAGCTCGTGTCGTCTTTATCATCCTCTCCCTCTTCTCACCCGATTTCTTTGTCTCTTCTGGCTGAAACTTCTCTGGTTCTTTGTATTTATGTTCATGTTTATGTTGCTTGTCACGTTTATATCATGAAACTTGAAGCAATCGTCACTGCTTTGTAAATGTGCGTCAGGTGCGTCAGGTGAGGGTTTTATCCCGTGTAGAGTTTCACAGTGGATGCCTCACAACATCCCAACTGAAAGACGAACACGTCCGAATCTTTTTCCATGACATATTCTATGACATATCAGACACACCGCCTTCCCGAAGATAATATTGTGAAAAAGGCCAAGCTGTGATTGGTCAGGGACCAACGGGAAGTGTGCCATGTCTATCAGCTGTTTGGATATGCCAAGTAAACTCCAACTTTCTCTCAGGAGGCCGAGGTCCCGTGTGAAAGAAAGTCAAAGTTGACATGTTTTAAGTTCTGTGATGTTTTGTAGATAACTTATGGGATGTGACTTACGTTATTTGTGTGACGTGCACTCAACTCAAAACACTCATAGAACTATAAGATCGTTCGGGTCTTCCTCTGTATGATGAAGCAGAAATGCTGACTGATGAAAATATGTGTTTTGTCTTCATGCTGCACCTGAAGCTGTTTGACCTGAGCTGATGGGATGTTTCTGTTTGTGATGACACTGAGCTGCTGTCCATCAACAAAACAAACACTCTTCTTAAAAGAAAACCAAACAGATATCCTCCTCCTCCTCCTCCTCCTCCTCCTCCTCTCCTTCTCTCTGCTGGGCGGTCTCTGTTTTTGCTCTGATTACAGGGCAGACGTCTCCTCCCACCACCACTGATGAAAACAACTCTTTGACTCAAACCAACGGCGCGAATTCAACAAGCAAATCAAACAAACCTTCTGCACACAGGAGACCTTTTGTCTCGCTGCAGGCCGGGAGGAGCAGGAGGAGAAGATGAGAAGGGCACCAGGAGAAGGTATCCCAAAGGTTTTCTGGGATATAGTCACAGGTTTCTGAGGTCTGATGGGTAAAGTCGAGGTTCGGCACCAAAGACGGAGAAACTCAAACCCAGAATCTGTCTTCTCAGTATCAAACAGCCTTTGTAGGCTGAAAAAGTTTGTAGGTTCAGAAAACAGGATCTGTGGTCAGTTTGGATTCATGTCATATGTGATCAGTAGTGGAAGAAGTTTTAATTAAGTAAAAGTAGCAATAACAGAGTGTAGATATACTCAGTTACAAGTAAAAGTCCTGAATTTAAAATTTTTCTTATATATCCTATTATGCAGAATGGCCCAATTTCAGATGAAGATATATTCTATTGGATTAAAGTAGCATTGTGTGTATGCATCACTAATATTGCAGCTGATAAAGGAGTTCTTTTTAATTACTTTAGCTTAATCTAATACATATTATATTTTGTATTAATAATCAGAATCTAATCTAATCTAATCAGAATAAAATAGGATTTGTTTATTGTCATTACACAGATTACAACAATGTACTGGGAAAAAGTACATTTGCTTATGCGCTGTAGTGGAGGACAAGTTTAAGTATTGAAAATGAAAAATATCAATCAAATTTGTACTTAAGAACAGAACTTTAGTAAATGTGTTTAGTAAATGTAATGTATATGTGAGAGGAGGACAAAAATATGTGGTGTTTATTCCTGTTTAGTGTATTCTCGTGCAATATATATTTATATATACTCACCAACACTCTGCTGCTGCACACGCCTGCTTTCCCTCTTTTTGTAACAAAAAAAGTTCAACCGACCGATGAGCGACAAAAGAGAAGCTCACAGCCGAGCAAGACAACACCGACCTCATTATCTACCTGCCTCACCCCCCTCATCTGAGACACAACACACACACACACACACACACACACACCTTTCTGTGAACACTGGCAGGCTCCCAGAGAGGTGAGAGAAACGCTATTAGCACCCCGGGCGTAATTACGGCGACTCAGGTGACATCTTACACCGGCTGGAAAGAAAGAGTATGTGTGTGCGTGTGTGTTGGCTGCCATGTTTGTGTGGGCTGAAGTCTCCTCACAGGGGAGGAAAGTTAGACAACAAAGGAGATGGAGGGTAAATTTGAGGGAGGAGAAGAAATGAGCCGACATGTCGACATTCAGAAGACCTGAACCTGATCCACCGAGCAGGTGTGTGTAGGTGTGTGTGTGTGTGTGTGTGTGTGTGTTCAAGAGATGGAATTTGCAATGATTAGCAGGGGCTTGTAAGTGTGCATGGGTGTGTGTGTTTATGTGGGCAGGTAAGTGTGTGTGCTAAACTTTTAGCATGGATTTTATAAACATGTTTCTGAAGATTTCCAATGGTGGAAAGTAAGTACTTTTACTCAAGTACTGTACTGAAGTACTTCAACTGAGTAGGCTATTTCTATTTCTATTTCTCACCACTTTATGCATCTACTCCACCACATTTCAGAGAGGAATATTGTGCTTTTTAGTGTCTGTGAAGACTCCCACACATCCAGGCCATAGTTAGTAGAGTAGCAGGGTTGAATCAAGGGCAGCTGGCTTGGTTAAAGATACGTAGCCTAGTTTTACAAAGGATTTCAAAACAGTTTCTGGCACGTGACCTTGTTTTAGGCCAATCATCATTCAACTATGAGGTCTGTAATAAATAATAAATTTGTCTTAGAAATTTGATGTGAGCCTACTATCCCTCAACACATGTGAGCTAGCAAAGCCAACTATCAGTCCACCTAGAATATGCTAATGTTTTAGCACAAAGTCTGTCATGAGTCAGCATAAAATATGCTAAACCATGCAGGCCACCACTCCCTCAACATGGAACAAGTAAAGCACAAAGCGAAGGTGTTAGCATGGGGTCTGCTATGAGTCAGCAAAAATATGCTAAACCAGTAGCGGGAGCCAGCCATCCCTCAATATAGAATATGAAAAACTGAACACCAGTGCCGCCGGAGCTTTTGGCGAGGAAATAGATTATTCACAGTTCACATAAATAAATCATCCAGTTGAAATACATATTCATAATTTTAAGTGTTTGAAGATCCAATCATCACTAAAGCCTTCGTCATGCAAGAGAGAGAGCCAATAAAATCAAATGGAATGGTAAAAGTTGTCAAATTGATATTTAATGCTGATTCACAACCATGACTTATGCATTGAGTAATATTCCAGTTTAAAGTTGCTGGTAGCTGCTGGTAGCCTTTGAGCGACACAGAATTAAAATATTTTATCTCCAGTCTAAAGCTAGCTAGCTAATGTTAACTGGTACTGATGAAAAGGCAGCAAAACATTCTTACATTTGGAACAGCTAAAAAGGTTAAAGTTTACAACGATGTAGTTAAACAATTATAAAATACAGCGTAGCCGCAGCGTAGCAGCTGGCGACGGCTGTTACGGGAAGAGCCCATGTAACGTTAGAGGGAGGCTAACGTGGAGACGCAGGTAGGGATCGGCTGGTAGTTGGTGGTATTTCTATTATCTTTTATACATACATGTGTACAAAATAATATGAGTGCAACAACTGTTGTGTCACTGTCACTGTCTTGGTGGTTTTCCTTGTTTTATTCTGTTCTGATGATCTGGCGTAGAGCTCATCCTGCATGTGGGATAAACTTGGCTCTAGGACACTGATTGATAGGGCTCCACGGGAAGCCTCCACTATCTTTCAATTTCTTAGCTGTCCATCAATTGTATTTCACCTCCATTTATTGTATTTCACCTGTTTATCTAAGAATGATCGAGCTAGAGACTGATTTTTCTTGGGACCCTGTTAGGATTAGGGTAGTTTGCTCTTGGGGTTTTCTGTATGTAGAGTAGAAATTATTTTGTAGATTGCATTGCTTAATTCATTTGTAGTATTTTATTTAGGTGATGTGTTAGTACTTGAAGTATATGGTTAGTGTTTGGGCCCCTTTGCACAAGCTTCAGATAGTACAATGATTGTACTTGTATTTTGATGTTTTGTGAAAACTAAACTGGACTGAACTAAACTGAACTGAGCTTGGCAAGACTAAAACTAACACTAAAACTAATAAACATTTTCAAAAAATAAAACTAACTGAGAATGAAAAATAATATTCAAATGAAATCAAAATAGAAAAACTAATGAAAAATCCAAAACTAAAATAACCTTGATCACAACATGGAATATACTAAACCAGTAACGTGGACAAAATAGCATATGCAAAAAAAAGGTCAGCACTAAAAGCCAACAACCGATTAAAAGTTAACATGCTAAAGTGTTAGCATGGAGCTGCAGGTGGAGACACGTGGATGTTTTAGATGCTTCAAAAGGAAGTGAACTGTGTCTGTCTGTTATATCTGAATGTCAGGAACAATGAATACAAATGTGTGTATGTATCCGCAGGTATTATGTGGTGTGTGAATGCTTGTGTGTGATCTCAGTGTCACCCCCCCCCTCCCCAACACACACACATACATTCAGTTTTTCACTTTAAACAGTGACTGATGGCTCTGTGTAATGAATGTAAAGGCTGTATTGTTCATTTCAGCAGCGTTCACATATTAGTGTCGGGCCCCGGGGCGAGCGAGACAGCTAATGCTGGGCTCAGCTTTCCACCTCCACTTCAAAGAGAGAGAAAGAGAGAGAGAGACAGAGGGATGATTAAACAAGGTTGGGTTGTGGTTAACTAATAGAGACATTCACACAGGATCAACACACACAATGATGATACACAAATACACACTTGTTCACAGAAGTTTGAATCACTTGAGCTGCCGCACGAGGCCGATTTCAAACATCACACTGAGCATGTGCAAATTTGACCCGTTACATGCAGATTCACTTTATGGCTGTCAACAATCATGTTTTAGACTTGTAAAACCATCTAAGACATATTGATGCATTGTCCATTTTAATGATTCATGTCACCCGTGAACAAATGACTGAACTGATGTGGCGCTGAGTCTGTGGAAGACATCTCATCACACTGTCCAGACACTGGTGACAACGTGTAACTGTGATGAGATAATGGTGACCCTGAGCCAGATAAAAAATGGGGTCCTTGAGACATCCTTATAATTTTGAGCATTCATGTAGTCTGATGTATGTATATGATGGAATACACCTACAAAAAGACAAGTGGTGGCTTCAGGTTGTTTATTTTAACAGAAATGCCGCCACAGACAATATGGGGTCCATCTTCGTAGCATGTATGCTAAGATTTTAGCACAGATCCTGTTATCATGCTACGGTTTGGGGTTTGGGGAGGGCCATATTCCCCACCTGCGGGTTGCTGTGTTGACTGAAGCATAACTTATACTTCCGCGTCGAATCAACGGCGTAGGCTACGGGGCTACGCAGAGGCTACGCCATCGCCTGACGTGCACCTCCTCAAAAATGTAACTACACGTCGAGTCGACGTGGACCGTAAGCTCTGTGATTGGTCGGCTGGGTAGCCTCGCAATGCCTCCGAGCAAACCGGAAGTACCCAGCGCTTTGAAGTAACTTTTACTAGCGGCCAAAACGGCGGCTGTAACACAACGAATCAATATATTTGACCGTCGCAACCTGAGCGAAATGACTCGTTTCGCTATCAGAACGCGATTCATTCACTCTGTAACATTTGAAAAGGCTACACCAGCCGCACGTTTACAATTTTACCCCCATTTACATTAGCGGAGGGCTAAACAGGAAGTAAGCCTGCTCAGCCGGGCAAAAGTCAACACGGTGGACGCTGCAGCGCTACTGCCGACTAGCGTTTGGGGGTGTAATCGCACAATGACGGACACACCGACGCAGTATAAATGCATGGCTACGTGTGTAGATCCTACGCAGGAGTATAAGTGGGCCTTAACCCCAAAAATCCACTGACTCCAGCTATGGCAGGTTACGGCTGCACTGCAGATTTGATCCATTAATAGCCTGGCATCAAAGTCCGCTGCAAGCAGCCTGCCCATCGTATTGACTTCTTATTAATTTGTCCTTTTTGTGCTTCTACTATACGTTCATTCACGGCTCTCTGTGACCTCGTTTCGTTCCGTCAACTTCAGGCTGCATTTCCCACAAGGAGCATTTCAGAATCAGAGCGTTTTGCCTTCCTGATTCTGCTGACATGTTTAGATTTTGTTGATTTGGTAATCATTGTTTGCTTTTTGTGCTTCTACTATGATTAAGTAGGCTATGTAGTGAAATGGGGTTTTTTGTCTCTGTTTTAAACGTGTTTATTGTCGTTTTACAATTGGGAGTTTCCGCCGGGTGTTTTATTTTGGAAACCGGATTCTCTATGCCGTTCAGTGTCTGACTTCCTGCCTGGTCCGATTTGCTCTGTGCTTCCTTAAAAAATAGACCTGCTACCGATTGTCTGCGGAGCAGAGCGGTGAGCCTCTTCTGGTCTCATCTTGTGGACTCACAAACATTTACTTGAATGGCCGCTCTGGCAACTGCGGTGCAGCCGTAACGTCCCGTGGCCGGAGTCAGTGGATTTTCAGGGGTAAATCTGATAGAGTACTCAGTTGAAACGAGTATCCGGTACAGATAATTTACTTTTTATGAGTATGAATATCCTCAGAGTAAAATGTGTCTTGATCTGTTTTTCAATAAACTTGAATATATGTGAACCTTTTTAAAAAAAAAAGCAACTTCAGGCTTAAATAACATCTTCCCGTTAGTCTACGTCTCAGTATTGCTACTTATAGACATTTGCTGAACAGATAAGCATACAGATAGTGGTGTAGTCACTAATCCCTAGTGTTCACATATGTGTTTATTAATATTTGAGGAAAACAGGCCAATAATTTGATTCAATTTCAATCAATCATTTGTTGATAAATGCTTAAGTTTGAGTCTTTAACTTCTTAAGGAAATGCTTTTCCCAGTTTGGTGTGGAATAACTTCTCTGGCCTTCACAGACCCCAGATCTCAAACCCCATCCAGCACCTTTAGGATGAACTGGACCAACGACTGTGAGCCAGACCTGATCACCAACATCAGTGTAGGACCTCGCTGATGCTCTGGTGTCTGAATGAGAGCAAATCCCTGCTGCAGCTTTAACGTCTGCTGGAAAGACTGAAACCAGCAGAGTGGAGGCTGTTAGAGCAGCAGGTTAATGATCACGGTGCCACGATCACATGTAACACCGTCACATATCAGGTGCACGTACTTTTGGCATAATAGTGTATATTTAATCAGTGGTATTGTAAGATGTTGAAGTTACCCCAGTGGAAATATTAAGAGCAACACTCAACATGAAGGAGATTTCATGAAGCCGCACAGCGAGAACACACACTTCAGTTTATCATATAAATAACAGTTATAATCAAAAAGTCATGTGACATGCAGATGAGATACTTTGCAGGAAAAACACAATGGTGAGCAGGTGTATAGAGCTGAATTACTCTTCTTTTACTGAGTGGTGGGTTCTGTGTTATTATCGTGATTGCTTGATGGAGAGCATGACATTATGTTTCATGTCTTTGTTTGATAAATGTCAGAAAATAATGAACAAAAGCATGTCAAGTGATTGCTCTGTAACTTGAACTTCAATGGTCTCCATGTTTTAAATGATTGCCAGGTCGGTTAATACACAGACCAACTGTGAATAACAACTATATCTGAGTCTTTTCTCATGTCGTTTGTTTACATCAGTAATGTGTGTAAACAGTGCAGGAGACAGGCCAAAACTGTAAGTTATGATCAGCCGAGAAGCTAATATGTAATAAATAACTTTTGTGTAAGTAATGTATAAGTTTATACCTATATTCAGTGTGTATATTCGTGTCATGTTGTTATCCAAAGAAGGTTGCCAAAGAAAAACTCCTTACATTGTCTAACTTGCAAAGAATTTATTAACACAACGCTTCGGTACTCGACCTTCTTCAGGCAAATGGTGTTACATATTGAGAAGCCATCTTTTAGAGTAGGTGACTTATTTTGTCTCCACCAATCACCTACTTCCCCATTAAATAAGGCAGCCATTACAAAACATTAATTCATACTTCCATGAAATGAATGTAGATACTGAGATATACTGAATGTGCATCAGAATAATATCAGAAATGTACTCATACGTCTACATACTCACAAATCTTACTGGTGCCTTATCTAACAATAGACAAATAATTTAGAGGAAAAAAAGCAGATAAACATAACACTAGATAAATACATATGACATGTGACTCGAAAAACACACAATAGGACCAAAGAAAACAACAATCTTATACTTCAGAAATGTAAGTTACCAATGAAATCACTGAAATTTCTAAAACAAGAGAAAAATATTTTTTTTAAAATACACAATAATATAAATGTCAAAATCTTCACAATACTATAAATGCACCAAAATACTTGTAGCAGTGCATACATATATAAATAGACACAATCAACAGGACACAATAGATAATGGACCTGATAATATATGCATATCTATACATATCCAGGACTGTTAAGGGTTGGAAAGGGGAAATTTCAAAAGAATCTGAAGTAAAAAAGGGCAACTCCATATTGCAAATCACAAAAAGATGTTAAGAAGGAATTCATCATTAAGTCCCTTTTGGAGCTAATGTTTGTAGGGTATAAATCCAGTAAGCTTCACGCTTCACCTATCATGGTCACCGCCCCTAGGTGGTAGGCTGACTTGTTCAATGCCACAGAACCGTAATGAAGCAATATCATGGTGAGCATCATTGAAGTGTGATGGTACTGTTGTGTTCACTAATCCTTTGTTCGAGTTTATTCATGGTTTTCCCAACATAAGCAAGACCACAAGGACAACGTATCATATAAATCACGTGTGTGGATGCGCAAGTAATGACACTATTAATGGGGAAAGTTTGGCCTGTATGAGGGTGGGTAAATTGGTGCATTTTCTTAGTATTATTGCATTGTGCACAACTGCCACATCTATAATTCCCCTTTGGAAGAGGGTGTAACTGTGTCTGTATGTCCTGAGAAGGTTAAAAATTCAATGTCCACAGATTTCTGTAAGCCTTCAGCTGACACTCTGGGATTCTTCTTAACCTCATCGAGCATCCTGCTCTGTGCTCGTGCAGTCATCTTTGCAGGACGGCCAACAGTGGTGAACATATATATAGACATTGTGTCTTACCGTGGGCTGAGGAACGTTATACTTTTGTAACTTTCCACCTTCATGAAGGACAACTATTCCTAAACTTAGGTCTTCTGAGAGCTCTTTTGTTTGAGGCATGGTTCACATCAGGCAATGCTTCATGAGTGTAGCATTTTTTTTTTATGGGAAAGAGCAGCTCTAACCAACGCCTCCAATTTCATCTCATTGATTGGACTCCAGAGTGGCTGATTTCTGATTCCAATTAGAGTTTGGAGAAGTCATTAGCCTAGGGGATCACATAATTGTGAATGTTTACATGGTAATAATAAAAAAAACAAACATATAACTGTTTTTGTGGTATTAGTTTAAGCAGACTGTGTTTGTGACTTAGAGGAAGAGCAGATCATCATATATATACAATCTTGTGTAGTTTTTTGATCATCCAACAGTAGTACTATATAAATATTATTACTTATAAATCTAAGTATTTTTTCTGTCTAGTTTATAATAACTGCAAATATCAACCTGTTTACTGATATTGCGTAACATTTAGTTGCAATGTTAACAGACCTGTCATTCAACAGCTTTCAGTGATTGTGATTTGATGTCTGGTGGTGGGTGGGGCTACACGTTGCTTTGGATTTCACACAAATGCACGCACGCACGCACGCACGCACGCACGCACGCACGCACGCACGCACACACATAGGAATGTAAAGAGAGAGCGGTGCTGTTGACCTTTCTCTTTCTTTTGTCTCTTTGAGCCAATTTTGCCCTGAGTGCTGGATACATGATCCTACCCAAACTTTACTACACGCACACACGGATACACACACAAGCATGCAATCACATACTTTCCCACTTTCGATCTCACTTTGTCACACACATACCTGTACATACATTCACTGATTCCTCTTTCTCACACACGGACACACACGCACACACACACACACACATACACACACATTCCCGGAGGACAAAGACAGAAGAGCGAGGTCTGTCAGAGCCAAATGTCAAACTGCTCTTAGCTGCTGTTTGCTAAACACTCCTCTGGTAATGACTTCAAATAGCATAGCAAAACATGTCCTGTGTGTGTGTGTGCGTGTGTGTGTGTGTATGTGTGTGTGTGTGTGTGTGTGTGTGTGTGTGGAGAGAAAAAGCAATTGGGCATAAAAGACGGAGAAAGAGAGACAGAGAGAGATGAACTTTAAGCTCTTGAGATATAAGTACTTCTAATTGGTTTGAATTGAAAAATCATCAAGGGGGGGGGGAGGGTGATGAAGACCTACACAGAGCAGAAGAGAGCAGAAAATTTTTTAAGCGAAGTGGAGAGGAAAAAGAGAGAAGGACAAAGAGGAAATGAAAAATGAGGATACACTGCAGAGTAAAAGAAAGTGACAAAGGCTTCAAAACTGGATAGACATAATAATAACAACAACAACAATAATAATAATAATAATAATAATGATCTTTATTTGTAGCGCGCTTTTCAAAAACAAGTTACAAAGTGCCTTAACAAGTGTAAAGACAATAATACCCATGAAGAAGTAAAAAGAAGGTAAAAGTACTTGGAGGCAGAGAACACATCTAAAAACTCAATGTCATAACTCATTAATGAGGACTTTTCATATTGTAAAATATAAATATATAATATATATTTATGTATGGCAAGCTGTGTAATATTTATTCCTTAAAAGTTATTAGCTGCTATTTAAAAGTCACTTGTATTATTTATTTATTTGTCACTAGTAACTAATCCATTAGTTAATAACTATTTCCATTTTACTAGTAACAATTGACTAGATACTAGTACTTAAATTTTAGTTATTAGTAACCATTCCATCTGTTAGGCTACTAGTAACCATTTTATAGTTACTAGTGATAAATTGCACATTTTTGCCATTGAAATCTATGGGGCTCTGCAGATCAGATATCACATTTCCATTAGTTACTAGTAACTAATGAAGTACTTATTATTAACCATTTCTATTTTACTAGTCACTGTTATTTAGCTACCAGTGCTTATTTTTTAATTACTAACTATCCCATTAGTTACTACTAAATATTCCATTGTTGAAAATGTTGAAAATGTTACAAGCGTCTTTTGGAATGATTACTATAAACTAATGAACAGATATCTGTAAATACTAATATGTAATCAATTGTTACTGGTAAAACGTGAATAGTTACTAGTAACCAATAAAATAAGTACAAGTAACTTTTAAAAAGCAACTAGTAAGTTTTAAGGAATAATTGTTAAAACGGTTTGGCATCCTTTTGTGTGTGCTTTTTCTTCTAAACATGGTAAAACACCATAAATACAAGTCCACAGCAGACAGTGGGTAGTTCAGGGGGACCTAGGAGATCAGATTTAAAAATAAAACCCAAAGCTGGGCAGGATCCTGTCAGGTTAAAGTTCTGGCCACATTATTAACGTTGATTGGTTGATGATAAAATGAACACTTCAATATCAACTGAGAAAAGACATAATGTTCGATTCTATAAATACTGATCAGTTCAGATTCACTTCACTGACGTTACAGCAGTGGTTTTTAGCTCTCATCACATCATCGCGTTGACACACAGGAAACACAACGAGCTGCTGCCTGCAGACACAAACACAGCGAAAACACAACGAGCTGCTGCCTGCAGACACAAACACAATGAAAACACGAGCTGCTTCCTGCAGACACAAACACAAAGAAAACATGAGCTGCTGCCTGCAAACACAAACATAAACACAAACACAATGATCTGCTGCCTGCAGACACAAACACAGCAAGCTGCTGCCTGCAGACACAAAACTCAGGAGTCCAAAGTGCTCGCTCAGCTGTAATCAGCAAGTTCAAAATAGTCCGGATACCTTTTCGTCATCTGGCTTCACTAACCCTAACAATCGGGATTGGGATAACATACAAAGCTGGTTATCAACTCTGCAAGTCGGCCCAGGGTTTCCCAATCCAGGCGTGATCACATTCACATAAAAGAGGCGGAGTTAACTGCAGATGACCAATAGCAAACATGGACAGGTCTGCTGGTAGCACATTGGGATAATTTCAATATAAATTTAGTCTATTCAAATCCTGCTTCATGGTACAGGCCCCAGGACAACTGTCTTGTCTAGTGGTGTTGCTGGTTGTTGTGTTGTGTTGCTGTTTTTTGTTTTTCATTGCTAGTTGTGTTGCTGTTTTTTGTTTTTTCGTTGCTATTTCGTTGTGTTGTGTTGCTAGTTGTTGTTATTTTGTTGCAGGTTGTTGTGTTGTGGGCTGTAAATTTATGTTCCTGGTTGTTATCGTGTTGTTGCTGCTAGTTGTTAACAGTTGTTACTGGTTGACTATAACGGTAATAACTGGTTGATGTATTACTGGTTAATGTTACTGGTTGATTTATTACTGGTTGATTTAAACAGTTATCACTGGTTGATGTGTATTAATGGTTGATGTTACTGGTTGATTTATTACTTGTTGATGTTACTGGTTGATTCATTACTGGTTGACCTTTTCGGTTGTTCCTGGTTGATGTTGCGGGTTGTTGTTGTTGCTGATGAGTTGAGTTCTCTTCACTCTACAGCAGAAATGTCAGCTCCACCACCGCCTGTGTTTAAAAGCTGAGCTCTTCATCAGGAAACATCAGGCGAGTTGTCGTTGTTGGCGGCGTTGCCACAGCCTCGCAGATCGGCAGCTCTCAGATGGAGGGAAAAAGGCCCTGGCATTTTCTCTTTTCCTCTATTTCTGTCTCTATTTATTTCGTCCACACTCTGCTGCTGAGGTAAAAACATGCTGTGGCGCGTATGCAAATTCAGTTAGCTTCACATCAAGGCGTGACATTTCAGAAATGTGAAATAAATTGATATGGCCCAATTAGATTGAAACCACTGTTGGCTCTCCGCCGTCCTCCTCCCCCTCTGCCGCCTCCTCCCTCCCCCGTCTCTCTCAGCCTCTCGCCTCGTCCCAAATTGCTTTGCATTTGCCTGCTCGCATTCAGAGCTCTTAATTATATGGTGCTGTGTGGCGGCATTTGGCTGGAACAGCGAGGAGCCAGTGAGAGCCGCTGTGTGGCAGTTAGCCTGCGCGGCTAGGACGCGGCTAAAAGCTTATCCCGGCGGGGGAGACGATGGAGGACGGAGGAGAGGAAGCCGGTGGACTTGGAGCAGAACAAAGACAAAGCCTCCAGGCCTCAGCTGGCCAACCGGAGGAGGACGAGGAGACGCTCAGTAGAAGGAGAGGGACAATCACAAAGTTAGAGTGGCGAAGAGTTGGGGAATGTGTGTTTGTGTTGTTGCTCATGTACCCTTATGAGGACCGAATGACCTCACAGAGAGTAAAATGAGGAAGAAATCACCTAAACTGGGGAGATTTGGATTATGTTGCATCTGAAAAGGAGAGATAATGTTTCAAATCAGGATGCAATCACAGAAAACACTGCAAACAAAATCTCTGTCATAGGAGAGAGAGGATGAAGATAAAAGAGGAAGACGAGCAGAAGACTGAGGAGGGGGAGGTGAAGGGAGGAGAAGGAGGCAGATATAAAACCTTCTGGTGGACGTTGATTTAAACACTTTGGTTCATCTAAGGCTGCAGTTTATATTGTTGCTTTGAGGTCAGCTGACATGGAGTTTGTGCTTGAGATTTTTCTAAAAATAAATAAAATACATATATTTTCTGTGTTTTCATTATTTCTTTGGAGCATAAAACATCAAAATACAAGTATTAAAAGTGTGCCATACCGCTCTTTCTGCACAATATGAACGTGAACAACCAGACCAGTATTGCCAGTTGTTCACCAGCTAGTCTTTGCTGTTTGCTGCTGAGCAGGGCGTGTAGTCGGTCAATAAGGAAACAACGCTAACCAGAGTGAAGTTGCAGGCCAGGAAACCAAAACAATGAGCTGAAAGATGCTAACCATCATTTGAAAATGTTCAACGTAGCATGTCTTCACAGAGCTGAATCTTTGAGTGAAGTGAACAGAGAGCTGGAGAGTCAAAATAGAGGAAGCTAGCGTAGCTTATAAGCTGTGTGTCACCATCCAGTTTTATTGGGTATAAACTGCTCCACAACAGAGACCTAATTTACACACAGTTAGGAGACAAGAGGACATCATACTGGTACAAGTGTGGACATTTACTGTCCAACTGAGCTAATGAGTTTGGTAACTGAGTGTCAGGGAGCAGTTACCAAACTTGTTCGCTCTGAAAGGTTTTTTCACTATTGAATTAAACAATGAACAATCCAGAGACCTAAATGTCAGGGGGAGTAAACGGTCTGGTAGAGAGTAAAAAAGAAAGATGCTCTGTGAGATGAAGTCATGACGCCAATTCCTGTCTAGCTACTGTAACTCTGTGAGCGTGTTTATGTGGACTAGTATGCTGGTTTTGATCATATTCGGGACATGATGTTCACACGGAACATCAGAAACCTGGTTATTCATGTCCCTGTTTACATTACAGTGTCCAGGTCTGTGCTGTTTTGTCTCTCGGCCAATGTTTTCTTGTACCTACAGAGAATGATCATAAACCTGGATCAGGTGTTTACATGCCACAGTGTTTTAGAGTCTTTCGAAGTACTCCAGTTAGCATATCCGGGTTTCTGAAACCAGGATTTAATGTTTACGCATAACCAGGAAACACCAAAACCCCATCATAATGAGGCAATGTTCGCCCTGTAATTATCCTGAAATCTCTGTCATTCAGCATTTCTTTCATCTGCCCCTTCTTGAGAAAAATCAGTTCCATTACTGCAGCTACTATAAAAAAAAATTTTTAAACGATTTCTTTGTGAGCACAGAAAAAAACATGGTGAAAACATGAAACTCAGCGGTGCTCTCCTCTAAAGTAATTTTCCGGGAAATAGTGTTCATCAAACAATGATATTAGATCATTTCCAAAAAACTACCACGCTGATCTGCTCAACGTAGGAAGCGAGTCACATGGATTTGTAGATATTAGTGTTGTTACAAATGTGGAAGGGATTTTGAAGGATTTTTTTCTTTCACTTCTGGAACAGAACCTGGATGAAACTTTTGTCACTTGTAGCATCTGTTTTTTCCTTCTGCTGCATTTCATTGGCTCAGTGTGAAATTTGACTTTTGTGTGAAAATGGAGGAAAAACTTTTGTTGCTAATCTGATGGATGGAACATATAGGCCTGTTTTGTCAACTTGGCACCATTAAAAGATGTTTGTACATCCTGGTTCTTAAAAATTGTACTTAGCACTGTGTAGCACCTTAGCCTAGCCATCTTTGTTGTCTGCCAGCAATGGCTAACCGAGCAATTACTGACATCCGTACTACACCGCAATATATTGCTTTATAACCTTCTTCTCACAAATGTACTTATTGTTAGTCTCTTTGGATAAAAGTGTCTGCTTAATGACGCAAATGTAAATGTAAATGCAGATAAATAAACTGTTAGCAGCCCCTGTTTGCAGTGTACCCATACATGCACAGACTGGATCACTTTGATACTGAAGAAAACTTAAAAACATTATGATTTTCAGTTCTGCAGAGTCTTTTTTCACTGATTTCTAAACTGATTTCCGGACGTTTATTCTTGATGGAGATCAGAGATAATGATATTCTCGGGAAGTGTAAGTCACACTGAATGATTCACTATGTGTCATGTCTATTTGTGCAGATCTGACCGAATTAGGACTCTGAGAATGAGCTGGAGATTTTTGACTTAAATTCACCTTTACTTTCTTGGTTGTCTTTGTCCTACTGAATGTCTGTTTCAGACCAGACTTGTAATTTCAGCAGTCCCGACCCACGAGTTAAATTACAGATGAGCACAGTGAATATTCCCCGTCTCCACCTGTAATGTTCATCCTGTCTGAATGTGGTTTAAGAGGATCTTGGTCCTTGACCTTTGACCCCTATCCCAAGATGCGCTTGAAAGCCCTGACAAAGCTAGTAAGTGTAGCCTACTTTAAGCTCAGATTACGTCGTCACACAAATTGATCGGAAGGTTGAGGATGAACCAAAGACGATGTCTGACAGAAAAGATTCAGCATCTCTGCAACAAAACAGCTCAGATAAACACGAAAAAATCAACCGACAAACACAGAAACATCGACATCAGATACAACAGCAACACACGCACGCACGCACACACACACACACACGCACACAGCTAGTTTGTTGTTTGTGGCGGTCATGTTGAGGGAACACAGCGTCATTGATTTTCCTGATTCCCCGCTGTCGACAGCAGATGTAACACACACACAACATTCTTCTATAGGCAACAAACATCCATATCTACACATATACATTATGTACACACACACAAGCACACACACACACACGCACCTCTAGCTCAACCTGCTGACAGCTGATTGGTGGATTAGACGAGGTGACTAAAAGCAGCAAGGTAATCTTCTCTCATTATTTCAATTACCAGGCTAAACGCAGCAATCAGCCGCATAATGACGGCTGCTGGGTGAGAGAGGGAGAGAAAGAGGGCGAGAGAGAGAGAGAGAGAGACAGAGAGAGAAAAGGGTGAGAGAGGGGGGAGAGAGGGCGGAGAGAGAGGGAGGAAGGCATTGGGAAACAGAAAGAGACAGAAAATGGGAAAATATTTGCATTGGTCTGGGACAAAAAAAGCACATTTGGAGGAAAGAGACAAAGAAAACAAGAGGGGAGGGTCGGGTGAGTTAGTGATAAAAGGGAGAAAGAGAGAGAAAGAGAAGACAAAAAGAGGAAAATATTTGTATTGATTTCAGAGAAAAAAGACAAGACATTTACTCGGTGGGGAGAGAAAAAACGAGAGAAAAGAGAGTGGAAATCGATGGCAGCGTTTGTATTGATTTCTTAGAGGGAATACACATTTACACATTGGAGAAAAATATACATGAGAAAAGGGGACAATAAAGAGAGGGAGAGAGAAGAAAGAAGGAAAGAGAGAGACGTAAAGAGAAAGAAAGAAGATGAAAATATTTGCATTGATTTCTGTAGAAAGAGAACAATGTTGTTGGTGAGAAATGATTTTTTTTTCTGACTCCAGAGAGAGTTTCTGCAAACAAAGAACAACACAGACAGGACAGGAGGAAGAGGAGGAGGATGAGAACTGAAGAAAACAGCATGAGGAGGAGGCTTGAGTAGGTGATGAAGAGGAATAACATGAAGATGAGGAGAGGAAGGAGGAAGAAGAAGAGGGAATATGAGTCAGAGGATGAAAAGGAGGAGAAAGAAAAGGAAAAGAGGAAAAAGAAGGAAGACAATAACGTTGAGCTTGAAGAGGACGGAGTTCGGGTTCATGGTGAATGAAGACGAAGGGAAAGAGGAGAGAAAAGAAGAGAAGGAAAATAGCAAACATGAGAAAAGGGAACAGGTGGAGGGTAAGACAAGGAGGAGGAGGAGTAGTTAACAGGAGTAGGATAAAGATGGGAAATAAGAAGAGAAGGAGGAAGAAGACAAAGACGATGAGGAGAAGAAAAAGAACAGGAGCAGGATGGTGGACAGTAAGAAAAAGAAGGCAAAGAGAAGGATTAGGTGGAAGAAGAAAAATGTGGAGGAAGAAGACAGAGAGTAGAGGAGGGGAAATGGAGGAGAAAAAGAAAATAATAACAAATTTGGAGGAAGAGGAGGTGGACGGAGAAATGTATGGAGGAGAGAAAGGAAGAAAGAGAAATGAGAGTAAAGGGGGGAGGACAGTAAAGATAAAGAGGAAGAGGGGATGAGGTTGGAGAAAATAAGGAGGAAAAAAACAAGAGGGGGAGAAGAGAAATGAGGAAGTTGAGACGGAGAGAATAGAAAACTAAAAGGAGGGGGAAAGAAGAAAACCAAAGGAATAAGAGGTGGAGGAGAGAGGTAAAAGATTAGTTAGATAAGAAGCAAGGAGGAGGAGTGAAGAGGATACGGATAAAGGAAGGCGTATGTGAGCAAACAGAACAAAATAAAAGCTGCACTAAACTTTCAACAAGTGGAAGAAAAAGAATAATCAGATGGAAATGTCCTTTCTATATTCCTACTTTTCTTTTCTTATTCTACAGAACATCTTTCAGCGACTTCCTGCATTACAGCCAGACATATTCAGAGTTTCATTCAAAAGCTCCATTCACAAAGAGCAGATTTTTACAGCGACAGACACGCGTCCTACTTTTAAAGTCACATTTCCTCAACTATTGTTGGGTGAAAAAACACAGAGAGGAAGAACGTCCGGGCCAGATGATAAGATCTGTGGATCAGATTATCAGAAGTTATGTGAGTCTGAGTTGAGTTAGCGAGGTTGTCTTCAGCCATCTCTGTCACATGAACTCTCCTTGCTGGCTCTGAGAGGTGATCACACTGTGAGCAGCCTCGAGATGACCACGACACAGGCAGCCTCTAAGCTCTGAACTGATAGGTGTCGATGTGGGCAGGCCCATATTAGCAACTTCTTAACAGTATGAACATGCGCAGTGAGGTTAATGGTTTTGCATGACTTCATTATGTGTAATGGTTAAGGTTGCATCTACCTGAACACATCACTGATTTAACACACCATGCAGGGAAGAGGGCTGGTTTTCTGCGTTTTACTCTTTGGTGTACTGTAACTGTACTGTGAAATCTGTTCTGCTGTCTCCATCTCAGGTTCTCTGGGCGAATCATAATGGCCCTAAATAAACTGCATTACCCAGGAGGCACTGCATTCGCTCAACTGTTCCTGTTCTCACCTGGCTGTTTTACTCTGTCGGTGGCTAGTCTAAGTAACATTACATAAACCTTGCAAAGGCTGGCTCCAAAAGGGCACAAAGAAAACAGTCAGGCGATGACACAACAGAGCTTTGGAAGTAAAATCCTACCAGCTGCTGAACGTTTGTGTGACGCTAAAAGTAGAGAGCAGAGAAAGAATTAAGCGACTAACTACCAATATAGATAATTTTTCTTGCCCAAATCAAACACACCTGACCAACAGGTGCATGCTATGTTTAGCTAACATGCTCATGGTGGATCATCCAGCTTCTACATTTACTTAGGAACTTCTACCTTCAGTGAGGACCACAGACACTTTCTGCTCAGTCAACTTAAAATGTTTAAAAAGTATTTGAGGAGCGAATCGAGACGAAAGGCTGTGTGGTCGGTGTCCTGAGAACGAAGAGGAAGAAATGAAAAAAAAAAGAAGTTGAACCCAGTGCAGATTGTGGAGAACTCGGTGGTGAGTACAACAGCGCACTGCTGGATGTAACTCTATGTCCAGAGATGAGCATCAGCAACAACCACTGTGTTGCCTTTTTTTAATTTTACATGTGTAAATGTGGGCTGTGGCCGAATAGTTTGGACGCTCTGTGTTGAGATCTTCTGTTAATTCAGGTTGTCTCTCTCACAACATTTCGGTCTCTGAGTTTGTTTCCATTCACCTGTTTGCGCATTAAAAAAGTTGACATGCAGACATGTTGAAAAAGACCAAATGCTGCAAAGTTGTCACGCTCGGCTTAAGTGGAAAAAGTGTATCGATATAAAGAAAGTGCAGTGAAAACAGACTTAGTAAATAAATGGTGACGTAGCTAAAAGCATCAGATGTTCATGGAACGATGAGGAGGGTGTAACCTTCAGAAATGCTATATATATATATCTTGTGTTTTCCCTCAAGTTGTGTCATTTTAGCCATGACTGGACCTAACTAGGTCATCTCGTTATGCCACTTACTGTTTATCTCGTTGAACCAATACCGAATATTCACATAACAGCAGTAGATAAAAATGTTGCATTTTGCTTTTGCAGATTTTCTGAAAATTCAGTTGAAATTTGAGTTAAATTTGGATGTCTGCAGTCTCTCTCCTCCCTCTCTCTCTCTCTCTCTCTCTCTGTGTTTGATTGACAGGGTGGACAGATGCTGCTCTATAAACAGGTAACCTGATCTACAGAGCCCATCTGGTCACAGCTCTGTTCAATTCACACTTCACACACACACAGATATAAAAACACACACACCCACTCCAATGAGTCATACATACACACACGGATATAAACACACACACACACACACACCTGCACACGGACAAATATGGACCAGCATCAAATAAATATGGAGGGGACACACATACACAAATACACATGTGGGAGTGCGTGACATGAATCATGGCGTGAGGCGGTGGTGAAGCGTCACCTGGGCAGGTCTGGACGCACAAACAGAGGCCACAGGACGGAGGACTTGTGTGGTGATGTTGTGATGCTGCAGGATGTGAGAGCCCGCCCAGGTGACACATCACATCACAGCAGACTGAAAACTCAACGGCAACATCGGCGTGATGGAGCGGACAGGAAGCCGAACACGAGGACCCAGCAAGTGTCCGTCGCGTTGTGATTATCAGTAGGACAAAGGTGAAACACTTAAAACAAACTGATCGGCACAGCAGGCCTTCACACTTTCAAGAAGTCAAGTTGAAATTAAGGAGTACTTTGTTTGAATTTATTCAAAGGCAAACCATTTCTGTAAACACGAGCTGATGTTTCTAAGGCTCTTATAAACTCTTTCTCACTGTATTTTACATGTTACTTTGTGGTCAGACCATCAATGTATTTGGTTTATTATTGCCTGTAAGCTATGCTTACGTGCACAGATGCATAGTGATTCCTGCAGCCTGCATGATAAATGATGACCTGTGGTTGGAGCCCACTGCTGTCCACCAATAGATGCACCTTCAGGCCCTCATCGCTGTGATTCATATATTTTAAAAACAATAATGTTTCTGTTTTTGTACAATTATTTGGGTTTCTGCATCTGGCAAAACACTCACTGTGAGTGTTCAGTCATAGTTCCTCTCTCTGTAATTATTGACTTAACATTTACAGCAGCGTAAACAACACACAGACCTTTAAGAAATAAAATTATAATCTATTTAGAGAGAAAGCTGCATCTAGTTAACACGGTGTTACTACATATATATATTATATATATATATATACACATATAGTGTTGGTCATATCAGAGAGAGTCTTCATCACACACACACACACACACACACACACACACACTTCTGTCTGATGGAAGGCAAGCTGAGACTAATGGCTACCCAGGATGCATTGTGGCACTCGTACGCACAGCAAGCAGAGGCTCATCTTCTCTGTTGTTACCACGGTAACCACAGTTTGAGTGAAGACACAAACACCTGCGCAGCTGACAGTGATGTGTTTCTGTGTTTGATAGCTCTGTTCATCCTCACCTGTTACCAAACACTGTTACAAATGATCCCCGATCACACCGTCAGTCGTTGGATTTGTGTCTTTCCTCTGAGGCAGCCGTTCACGCTGAAGCTACATGTACTTACCCGAGTGGTTAATTTACTTCATTGGTTTCCTGTGCAACACAGAATCAATAAAAATTCTTCTTATAGATGGGCAAAGTGAAACTATAACATCCAGGTTCTGTTCCACCTCATGTTCCAACCTCATTCAAAATCCCACTGGCATTTGTAACAACTAATAACTAAAAATCTGGCCTTGGAACAAAATCTTATCAATGTTTTAATATACATATTAGGTAGTTAAGAAAAACTAATATCCAATGTTGTTGTTTATGTTTTTAGCGACCTTCAACGTATACCATTTCCCATGAGCCCAAAGACCTTCCTAGGCAAAATTTCTTGGCTTGACAGAAGAGGTAAGTTCATGAGTGAATTGGGTTCTAATGGTTAGTTCACATGTCTGTTATAACAGCGGGAGAGACGAGTGTCTGCGGTTGATTAGGGGGCTGTAGGGTGGACGTAGCATACTGTGATGTCAACCGTAGGTTTGTGGACTATCGGTTCGAAGCCTCGAGTTTGGCATTTTGTCCATCTCTTTTTTTTGTTGGAAGCAGAGGGTGCGTACGTATTGTGCCACTGTTTTATGGTCTACTCTCTGTAGATTACTGTTGTCTTAGTCTGTTATCATGTTTCTTGTGTCTGTGTTTTATTATTCTTTCAAAAGTTTGTTTTTCTTTGTGCCTGTTTTTTAAGGTCGTTGTTTGGACTGCGTTGTTGTCCTGCGTCTTCTGTCTGTTGTTTATGTTATTTTATTTAAATCCAGTACCCATTCCCCACAGGACGCCTTTGTCTCCTGCCAGGCCGTTGTTGTAAATAAGAATCTGTTCTCAACTTGCCTGGTAAAATTATTACAATAATAAAAAATAAATAAAACAGGATAAAAATAAAATGTACTTACTGGAAAAAATTAACACCCATTATGTTTTTTCAATGGTGCTGGTTAAATGTACACAGAGCAGCAGATATGAGTTACCTTTATCCTGACTGACAGGTAGCAACTTGTCAATCACAAGGTAGCCACGCCCTAAAGCATCCCCTGCTTTATCATCTCTTGTCCTCTAAATGGGACCGTAATTTACCAAATAAACACTGTGCTGAATTGAGGAGAAGACCATAAACTCATTAGGAAAGTGTTTACTGTAATAAATCAGCTGAGAAGTAGCCTCATTTTCTCATAGACTTCTATTCAATTGGACTTCTTTTTGCAACCAGTCGCCCCCCTGCTGGCTGTTAGAAAGAATGCAGTCTTAACAAAGGCTCTTCCATATTGGTTGCACTTTTCAGACCCGGAGGTTCCCGCTTGGTTGAAGTTCACGTGTCTGTAATAACACAGTCAACAACCGAAAAGTCCTAAATTATCATCCTGCATAGGTTGAATGAATGTGGTGCTTGAGCATTAAGTTTTAACTTGGTTCAGAGCTCCTGCCTTTTCTGAATCACGTCTCCTCTTTGCTAAAATTTCAAAAACCGTCTGTCTGCAGCTTTTTATGTTTAATAATGCTAAACTTTAGTCGCTAATTACTGACTCTAAAGGCCTTTTCATGTGGCCCTCTGTAAGCTAATGGCTAAGTGTAACCACGTCTCCAGTCACACAGTAAGCTACCACCACAAGCTAACAGTTAACAGCTAACCAGTAATTATGAATAGCACCCTCTGCTTCACCCTGAAGGACTTATCATGTTGTTTAGCCATTAGCATATGCTAGCACGCCGCCCTAGCATGGTGCTGAGCTCAACCTGTGGCACACTGGCATTTCAAAGCGGTAATTATCACAAACTGGTTGGCAAATGCTACTTAGCCCTGGTTGGGGGTCAGAGGAATTATGGGAGAATGAGTCCTGAGAGTCAGGCGGGGGCGTGGCCGGCTGGCCGCGGAGTGCTTTGTTTTGGATAATGATAGATTTTATCAGCAGGTCACTTCACCGCACTCTCACCTCTTAACACTCACTCACACTCCTCATTTCCTCTCTTCTTCCTATCCTGTTTTCTTTCTTCATCACTTTCATTCTCCCCTCGACCCTCGCCATGCCTCCTTCACTTTCCCCCCCTCCTCTTCGTCCCTTCCCCCGCTCCACCCTCCCTCCCTCTCTTCCTCTCTCGTCCTTGTTTACAACAAACATTTCTAGTAAACATAATAACAGAGGGCACCAACCTGTTGCTAGGCGACAATTACAGGAACAACAGTGATGCAGGGCAGAGACGCCGACGACTGAGTGTGTGTGTGTGTGTGTGTGTGTTGATCACCTTGCCGCAAAAGCAAGCAGCAAACCAACAAACACATACTCAGTCATCAGCAAAAAAATAAACAAATTTGACTTTATCAAGAACAAGAACTGGATTTAGTTTCTGACATGTGGAACCGAAGGCTTCTCCGCTAAACTGAGCGTCAACTTTAGAAGACAGGCGTCTATTTTGGATCAGGCTGCATTTCCTTCATGAGCCTCCACTGTTTTTCTTTTCTTCCCTGTCTAAATTCTGTCTATCTTGTACTTTACTATATCACTATAAAAATCTTGCAGAATGTTCCTTTAATATCAAGGCTATTGTTTCATTTCAAACCCAACAATATTTGACCTCAACACAAACAAATGTCATAAATAAATAAATAAATAAACAAACTAATGTATTTGCAGCAGCAGAGTGCTGAACGCCAGAATGAAAAATATATTATAGGTTTTCACAGCATCTGGTTAGTACTGCAGCTGATGGCAGAGGTCAAAGGTCAGAGAGGCTGCTTCTTAACTTACACAGGCCACACACACACACACACACACAGCAAACGCACAATATAGAAGGTGTACTATCAATTTACATGAGGGAGATTTTTAAGGATCACTGAACGACTTGCTCTCACACTTACACTTCACACACACACACGCTTCCTTCTGATGAAGACTGAAGCTGTCAACACACACACACACACACACACACACACACATTCCTTCAGCTGCTGGTAGATTGAGTTGAAACCTCCGAGCTTCCAGATGGCACATTTCAACTCAACATGTTTTTTTCTCCCAACCTTTATTAGTCTGTGGAGCTTTGACAGACTCCAGTTTCACCTCATTCATCAAGTGATTTATGAATTGATTTGCTCTGAAAGTCTTTGTCCCCGTCTTTACACACCAGATGAGCTCCAGAAAATGATGCTTGTGGGTTTCAAATGTTCCTTTTTTTTTGGTTTTAAGGCTGCATGATTCTCCACAGTGTCATAAGCTCATGTAATAATAATCATTATAATAAAAAACTTTTATTTCTAAAGCACAAAATCACAAGGTGCTTTACATGGTCGAGCCATGATTTAAACATCTAAGGATGCAATCATGCCAATCAAATCATACATGGGAAATAATCTACATGAATAAATGAATAAATTACAAAATAAACACATGAGATCAAAGCAATAACAATACTCAATCAGAAAAGCCATTTTCTGACAAAAGCCAAAAGACGTTTTGTGAAGTGATTTAAAATATATAATATCTGTATCGTGTATGTGTATCGTTCCAGCTCTTCATTGATGTGATGTTTAATTTTCAAACCACAGACTTGATTTTTTTGTTTCTGCATTATTCAACCAGATTAAATGTGCCCATAATTTTCTCCAAACTTTCAGCCAGATATATTAGGGACGTTTGGAAACTTTTATTTTTAAGTAAACTAAAGTTAAAAGTAAAGTTTAAACGATGCTTGTTTTCCATTTCTTTATTGAACAAAGTACAAATAAGAATAAAAAAATATTCCATGAAAGATGATTCGGATTAAAGTAAAAGGCACAAATATAATAAAAATCAACTGGTCATTATAAATGTAGACTACGAAGCACAAGTGAAAACATGCTTCCGATAAAATTTAGACAAACAACGTGACCTTGTAAAAATAAAATGATCAGCAGTACTTTTATGGCACCACCAAATAACAATAATAATAATGGTGAATACAGTTCAGGTAAGAGTTTTGAATACTGTAACTCACCAGAAAAATAATAAACTTTGGCTTCAATTACCTGAGAGGAGGACGCTTATGCTCGTGTGAATAATGCCTGCTGTCTGTCAGAACTGAGGCAGCGTGACGTTGTTAATGCGGCGGCCAAAGCGTCTGACTCTGAAGTTCACGTCCTGTTTCCTACAAACACTCAGTGTTGTGTTCAGCTGAAGTCCAGCTGAAACCACACGATTCTTTAATGTGTTGTCAACAGCTTTTATTTCTGAAAGGAAGAAAGTGGGCGTCTCATCCGACTTGGACATCAGATCAGCGTTCAGTTTTTCCCCCAGTTTGTTTAGTTACTAATTCAACAAGCTATGGTGCCATGCAAATATCGTTTAAATGACTTCACCTAACCTGGACTGGTCAGTAGAGCACAGGAAAGGGATTTACAGAGAAGACAAAAACGTGGTTTTCCGTCTACCTTCAGTTACCTGCTGTGGTTTGTGTCCACATCGAAGCTAAACCACAGAGGAGCAACAGAAGTTAGGTTCAGTAACGCAGCCAGTAAGCCTCTGTTCTTCACTGCCATCATACTGCGGGATTCAATATGAACCATTTACTGTAACTGAGGTTTGGATGAAAGTCACAAATTATTGACAGGCAACAAACAAACAGACACGAGACACACGGAAGCCCTGGACTGAGCCCATGTAATGATCCTCCCTCCCACTGTAAGGAAACCTCTCTCCTGTATGTGATCCACTCGCTGTAATAGAGTCTCCACCATCAGTTTGTACTAAATAGTGAATATTGTGTGTGATGAACTGCGTGGATCAATGCAGTTGATGCGTTCTCTTCCTTTAATGGCTCTGGAAGACATTTATTAAAGCGAGCGGGCAGGAAATCGATCCTAACCAGACTGCAACCACATTACTGTTTGTGTGTGTGTGTGTGTGTGTGTGTGTGTGGCGTGTGTGTGAACTGGTCATACATTTTTAGCCTATCCTCACCAGGAAAACATCTATGTTTATTGTTTAAGTTATTATTATATTATTACAAGCCATATTTACATTCATTGTTAGGCGTCAAGTGGCCATAGAAAATATGATGGGAGCAAAGGAGGAAGTCAAACCAACGCAGGACTTTTACACCGGAGACTGGGGTTCAAATCCCCGGTGAAAACAAGGTAATGTTGACTTATTTAAAGTTTTAAGTTAAATAACGTTACCTAGGTGACTTGTGTCATTGTAAGTTAAACCACACGACTTACCCAACGTCATTATTTTAACCGCACCAATCTTTTCCTGAACCCAACCAAGTTAGGTTTTGTTGCCTAAACCCAACCAAACTACAACCATATCACAATGTTAGCCATTTGTTAATGTCATGGTAGATACGTCTGGTACTTAAGGTCCAGTCGCCCGTTAGGTAGTGGTGGGCGGATTGACAATAAAGTATCTATATTTGTGATACCAACGTTTCCTGCTCTAGGATCGATACTCATATAAAAGAACCGATATCTAAACTCAGTAATTTGGAGTGAGTGTGTGTTTTATCATAAGTATCTTACTGTCACCAGGATGGTCTCATTATACTTGGTTGATAGGAACTACTTCTCCTTCCGCCTGTCAAAGTGCATGTGTGACCTTTGCTGCAGCTCTTACATTTCACGTTGACTACTGATCCGCGACTGTGAAGCCGTCGTCTGGTTGTGTCTTAGCGTGAGGTAATAATGCTGCTGTGTATCGTGTGTGTGCAAAGACAGTGAAATACTTTGGCAACACCGCAAACTTCACTAAAGATCTGAGATTAAGTCTAAAATAATATGATCATGTAAAGAAGTGGCAGTTCCGAGCAGGATATTTTTATTATAATTAATGAATATGACAGTAGTTTGATTTCTTGTCATTACAGCTTACTCTTTATTTCCCTCATAAATACAGAAACGGGAGGCAGGAGGTCACATTAAACTAGAAATAACACATGTAAAATGTATTGGTATCAGTACTTGGTATTGGATCGTGCAGGAATTAAGTGGTATCGCACATCACTACTGTCAGGACAACATCACACAAGTTCAAACCACAGGAATAAATGACTTCCAACTCCACCAGAACAAATACTCGCTGACTTATCAACACGATGGATGATCTATAACGTTGCTTACAAATGAACTGTCTACAAACTCCTCTCCCGCTTCACAACTCTCCTGTCCGGACCTGAACACACTATTGTCCCCAGAGTCAGAGTCATAGTCAGAGCCGCTGTAAATCACCTCGGGACTTTATTTCCTGTCATCAAACTGGCCTCGAGTGGTCTGGGAGGCAGTGTTAGGTCTTGATCAGGGTCCATTGATTGGAAAGCTGCTGAACCCGGTCCCATTGACTGCTCACCTGGCTCCGGTTCTGGTGCTCCCGCAGCTGAGAACCCCGGGCCTGAAAACCGCTTCCTCCTAGCTGTCCAAAGTTTGTGTGCTAGTAGATCATTGAGGATAAAGTTTCCAAAGTTTGCAGGTGATTTGATGGAGCTAGGCTAAAAGGTTATTTCCTTTATGTAAAAGTAGTAATACCACATTGTAGAGTATTAGCATCAAAATTTCATAAAGTACTCATGAACAATGGCCTGTTTTAGCCTAATGCACATTATAATTATTGTTGTATTATGTTCATCACTTTAATGATGCAGCTCATAAAGATGTAGCTAATTTTAATTACTTTATATACGGATCAATCATTTTCATCTTATCTTAAGCAATAATAATACATGATACTGTTGATTACAGTTTTATTAATCAGAATCTTCAAAGTAACTACAGCTGTCAGATAAATGTGAGAATAAGGTGAAGAGTGCAATATTTGCCTCTGAGATGTAGTGAGGTAAAAGTATAAAACTGCAGTAAAAGTACTTTTAAATTTTACTTGAGTAAAATGTACTTAGTTGCATTCTACCACTGGCTAACTGTTTCCCTTTGCTAAGCTAAGCTAAATGGTCCTGGACCTATGTGGATGATATCCAAACAGTGAACAAAGTATTGGGCTGATTTAATAACTGTTCTTGTAAAGTGCTTGATTGTTCCACGTCTCCTGAACGCAGCACACAAATAAGTATGTGTGTGTGTGTGTCATGTGTGTGTTGGCGTTGAAGACAGAGACACTTAGGCCCTGCCGTAAACACTCATCTCTTATTAACACGCCACATCTCTAAAACATGAAGCTCGGCCTGAGGAGGAGGAGGATCCATCGAGAAGCCACATCAGGCTGCAGGGGAAATATTTAACACACACTCTGTGTGTGCAGGTCAGAGTAGGGTAATATCTGCTGACTGATGGCAGTGATGACAGGAAGGTCCTGAAGCAGCCATCAACTAACCCGACTGTAAACAAAGAGAGAGAGAGAGAGAGAGAGAGAGAGAGGAGGGTACACGTGTGTGTGTGTTCCTGGGTAAATGTGTCCATTGATTAATTGATTATTATCATGTTATTGATGCTACAAGCTACAGCTGTTGAGAGAGAGAGAGAGTGTGTGTGAGCCGAAGTAGAGTGAGAGTCAAAGTGCGTCTGTGTGTGTGGAGAGAGAGGGAGAGTGGTGGCGTGAGCTTGTGTTCCTGTTTGTTTGTTTGTCGTGGTGTGTTTACAGTCACTGAGGAAAACAAGAGAAAAGAGAGTGCTCTTCTCCATGCAGGCGCCCTGAGTTAGAGTGTGTCCATGTTAAGCCACCTACATTAATAAACGCTTTTTTTAATCATCACTCAGACTAAAGCAATGGGGTTTTTTTCTTAAAAACAGCATCCAGAATGTGTAAAGCGGAAATTTTTGAGGGTGGTGATGGCGCAGTGGATAAGACACATGTCTTTGGTGTGAGAGACCCGGGTTCAAATCCACTGTGAGAAACCAATGTGTCCTTGAGCAAGACACTTAACCCCTAGTTCCTCCAAAGCAACCTTGACATATATAGCAATTGTAAGTCGCTTTGGATAAAAACATCAGCTGAATGAATAAATGTAAATGTCTACTTGACAACAAAGTTTTCAGAGGCCTGTATCTTTCTCTGTGGTTACTCATTTAAAATGTCAGTACAGCTGAAAACACGACACAGCTGCTGTCACTAACCTGAATTTGTGCTGATTTGTCAGACAACTTGCTTTTAAGGAGTAAGGATTTTGGGAATGGCAGCGGGTTAGTAAGTATTTTATACTCATTTAATTGTCTGACAAGAGAGAAATTATAAATGAGAACAACTATATGATGAATTCAGCTGCAGTGACGGTGAACAGAAACATATAGAACCGGTAGTGTAAACAGCTGGTCTGGATTTAAACACAGTGACAGTGTGCACAGAGAGCAGGACGACCTTTAGCTGGATATAGACCTAATGTCTCTCTCTCTCTCTCTCCTGAGAGGTATGAGTTTCCTCTGTGCTTCATGTAAGTTCATCCAACACACACACACACACACACACACACCCTCCCATCATGCTTTTTACTCTCTCTCTTTCGGTCTAAACTGGATTTGTTCTGCATCTTGACTCACCTCAGACACAAGATACCTGCTTCTGTGTGTGTGTTTGCAGGAAATCTGATTGCCGTTATGGATTTTTTAAATTGCTCTCGAGGTTTTCAGGAAAATCTGTCAACTTGTGTTTTTGCACTTCTGTGGTTGCACACACACACAAACACACACACACATCGTTGCGTTTCATTCACTTTCGGGGACATTACGTTGTCTTACCCTAACCGATACTTGCCAAACCCTTAAACCAAGACTTCACCATTAAATTGAAATATGTAACTTAAAGGGACTTAAAGCGTTTTGTCCCCGTATGGAAGGCGAGTCCTCATAATGTGACTAAACAGATGCATGTCCTCACATGAGTAATACCCACCCACACACACACACACACACACACACACACACACACACAACGTATGCTTATATGATTCAGAGAGACACAGACGTGGTTTCTATTTAAAGTCTACACCCCTCATTGTGAATGGTTCCTGCTTCCTTTTCATCTGTTAAACTTTTTTGATGCCTGATGTTTACGATAAACACACATATATGTGCACAAGTACACGCGTGTACTTGTATGTATACACACAGTACATACACAGAAACACAGAACTTCAGTAAATGTTTACACTGCAAAAACCGAGCTCTCAAAAACAAGGGAAAAAAGCATTAAAATGGGGGAAATGTTACTTAAAATAAGTAAAAATTACCTGCCAACAGAACAAGAATATTTCACTTGCTGCTTTAGGCCAAAAAAACTTGAAACAAGTGAAATTGTCTGACATTAAAGCCGCCTGGTAAGAAGAAATATCTTGTCAGACAAAAAATAATAACAAGTATATTTTGCCTTCAGTTAAGATAATTAATCTTAGTAAGATTTTAGTTTTTGCAGTGTAGAGGTGGAGGGAGAGGCTGTGCACACTTTTGTTTTCACCTTAATCAGGAAACTATAACTATAGAGGGTGTTTCAACTAAGCAAAAGAGAAGCACTTGAGGTTGCATGTCAGATGTTCCATGGGATGGACAAAATAATAGAAACATCTGTGACAACACAAACTACATCCTGCAAAAAACATAAAGTTAAATAAACACAAACTGAACATTATCAGAGGACCGTTGGGCTACTTTTAGATATGTGCACCTATTAAACTGCAACTGAGAGTACATATCAGCACTTTATAATATAAAGAAAAATTAGCTGTTGTAAACTTAAATTGTTCTTTGGAGCAACTTTCGACAAATTTTATATTTCTGTATTACAAGGCAGCGCATTTCTCAGAGCCTAATCGACCCATTGTGACGTCTTCAGTCAGGATCGAAGGAGTCTGAGCCTGAAACAGCTTGAGATCTTGACCTCTGACCTCTCACCTCTTTAGAGTTTGTTTCTTGTAACGCTGATCTGTGAGTAACAGCAGCTTGTTTTACAGCTGACCTCACTGCGCATCACTGAGACAGACAGACGATGAAGCTAAATGCGGAATCAAAACAAACATTTTAATTATGTGAAAGGCGGGAAAGTAACTTCCTGACGAGAGGAGAAGAAGAAGAGGAGATAAAGAGGAAAAGGGAGGATGGAGGAGGATGTAAAGCGAGATGTAACGTGAGAGACCGAGGTGTGAGTTAATGTGTCCATCTCTCTAAGTGTGTGCGCAGCCTATTTATCCATCACAGTGTGTGCGTGTAAGGCGATTACAGATCTGGAAGCTTTGGTTACATTCCCCTCTCTCATCCTGCCATCCTGCCCGACCAAGCGGCGGTGGGTTTGATGGTTTTAGTGCCTCTTCGCTCGATGCAAATCTCATCACCAGTTTTTAGACACGAACGCTGGGAAGCGACAAACAGAAACCGGAGAGAGGCCGCATTAACACCGCCGCGGCTCCTTCAAGAAAAGAAAAAGGAAACCAGAGGCTGAAAATATGGCGTCGGGTTTCAGCCGTTTGGAAAATATCCTCAATTTGATCAAACATTTATAATGTGACTTTTAGAGCAGCTTGGGTTTCCTGGAGACTGCTGCTGCACATTATACAGCTCCTTTAATGTGGTTAACACACTAAACACACTGCGCTGCACTCTGTGTGTGTGGCTTTTTGTGTGTTCATGTGTGTCAGTGCAACATGAGTCTGTGTGTGTGTGTGTGTGTGTGTGTAAAAGTAATTCAAATTCATAATTTGCAGGACAACAAGTAGAAACAGTTTGTAAAAGTATTTAGATTGTTTCTGAATTAGAGCAAAGAGCATGTGTTTAAAGGAATAGTTCAACAGATTTACTGATATCACTCTCATAAGTTCCTGTTAAATGAAGCTACAACCTAGTTGCTGGTTAGCTTAGCATATAAGCATGTAAATAGGGTGTAACCAACCCGTTCTCACTCCCAAGGCGTTACATAAGAACACATGATCAAGACCTCTTGGTGTCAGTTTGTAAGGCTCTGGGGAGTCTTAGTGTCATTTATGAACACTAATAGCAGGTGTATTATAGTAAATAACAGGAGGTGGTTGGTGGTGGGGTGGACCAGAGACCGGACTTTCACCCAGGAGATGGTGCTTGTTTCCTGTGTGAAGCACAAAGTCAACCTTGATTGTTTTTAGTAAAGGTGCGTAGTAGTTATTTTCAACCCAAACCATGATCTTCCCTAAACCTGCCCAAATTGCTTTGTTTCACAACGTTTAACATTAGTTTTATTTTGAAAGTCTAACCGGACGTTGCATATTTATTGTTGCTAACTTGACTGGAGAACCCTACACGTCCAAAAACATTGCCAAAACTTTAGAGGTGCTGCCATTATATATCTCTTTTGTTGAATCTGTACCTAAACTGAAGTGTTTGCAGCTTTATGGGGGGGGTTGTGCTGGACTGTTTCTCGTCCGGAACCAGGACTTCCTGCAGTTTCCTGTCGGCACATAACCTGCAAAAATGAGTGATTGTCATTTTTCCACTGACGTTTTTGTGATTTGGATTTAACAAACTATCGACACACTGACTTCGTTCAAATGAATTAGGGGCTAACGTTTGTCTGAATTCTGCCTTACAAGCTGCAGTGAGTTCTTTGTAAAGACTTAGCCCTGGATTTCGACTCTCAGGCCTTTTGGAGCTAGTTTTGCCTGTATGAAGCTCCTATGTGTGCTCATGGGTAATAAGCAAAAAAACCAAAAACATTCTATCTATAGTTTTGATATACAGTTAATGTCCTCCAAAAAGAAACTAGAATTAAAAATCAATTAAAACATAAGGCATCGTCCCGGTGGTTCAAACCCAACCTCCTCCTGTCTACATGTAGAAGTGTCCTTGGACAAGACAGTGAACCCCAAATTGCTTCTGATGGTTGCAATAAGTGGGTGAGAGCTTTGGATAAATGCAGCCATTTATAAAAAGAAAGTGAAGTTGTAATGAATATGAAAATACATCATTACGTAAGGAAACAACATTTGATAATTGGAAGGGATGACATTAATTAAACAACAGTTTTCAGAGCATTTCTTATTACAACAGCATGATTACCAATTTCACTATAATGTAAATTAATTATTATCTTTTATCTTCTATTTATTTTACTCTTCTGAAATCCCATTGCCTTTTAATTGTTTAAACATGTTGTACCTGTGTTTTTTGTCTTGTGTACCGCTAGTATTGCTGATGTTTTGTTAAAAGTTGCTCGACAAATAAACTCACCTTGCTAGATTTATATAAATGCAAAGTTTAAAGATTCAAATGTACTTTATGATGTTTGTTTGAACCAGGCTTCGTAGCTTTTGTCCCCCCAACTTCTAAAAACGAGACTTTCACCTTTGTTCTTCCAGGTCTTTGTTTAACTCTTTTTCTTCTTCTCTTTTCTTCTTGGTTGTTGTTTCGGCGTTTGTCACTCTGCTTTTTCCTCATTGTTACAGCTTCACTTTGTTTTGTTTTTTAAACTCACTTTCAGGCCTCCTGTCACATCACTTTCTTCGTCTCCTTTCCCGTCCCTCTCCTGTCTCCCTCCCTCCCCTCGCTGCCGCTGTGTTTATGTTTCGCTTCATATCGAGTTGTTCTTCTGCTGGTATCAATATTGTTCGCTGTCTACGAATCAATAAGCAGGAATAAAAACTTTACCAACCCAATCAATTACGCACACTTCATTTTCATAACTCGACTCCATCGTCCTCGTCGCAGCAACAACAGACTGATGATCCGGACGCTCTCCTGGGACATACTCCTCCCCCCCAGCCTCCTTCATCCTCCCCTTCCCTCTCCCCCTCTCCTCCCCCACTCCATCCCGTTGCATTAAGTCCAGAATTGTTAACGAGGTATCGGATTCTGCGATGATGGACGCTACAACGAGACACTTTCAGAAAATTCTGAGGTTGGATCGGTTTACGTCTAAAACGACGGGATGGGATCAATAACAATATTTTCTCTGGAAAACAGCAGCCTCTTCCCCTCCATGAGCACAATCTTCTCCCTCCCCCATCCACTTTAAAAGCCCCTCCACATTCATTTTTAATGCTGGGGGGTTATCAGGGTTAGCAGGTTGCGCGGTTAGCGGCGACAGCGGAAGGCTAATACGCCGACAGCTGTGCCATGTGCCAGGGTGAAGACGCCTTTTGGGTCCGGGGGAGGGGGAGAGGGGAGGAGGGGAGGTCAGTGTCAACGGCTAATTGGTTCCTTGGCAGTGACACTCGATCCGGCTGATCCAATCAGAGGAGTCTGAGACAACATGGAGACGCAGAGAGTTTTTACATTCAGGGTTGGATGAAGTAACAGAAACACATTCGTAATGTGATGAAAGCCAAACTGCAGCCTCCGAAGTGACCGCAGAGTTAAATCAACTCCTCTGACCGACTCGTTTAGAACACATAATATTATAATAACATAATATGGTATCAAACAGAGTGCTCCAAATCCATCAGACTCTCAGAAATCAGCACACTTTGGTTTAAAACCCAGCTAGCGTCCCGTGTGACCCCAACAATCTCGAAACCACATATCTAGGGAAAACACATCGTCAACAATTCCCAACAGAAGTGGAAAGTGACTCCGTTTATTAACTCAAGTAATGCACTCAAGTACAACTTTGCATTTTACAACATGACGCAAGTAAATTTACTTGCGTATTTCCACGTTGTTACTTGATACTTTAACTCTGCCACATCTCAGAGGTAAATATTGTACTTTTTACTTCACTGCATTTATTTGCAGATTTAGATTAATAAAACAAAATATAATCAACAAGTAAACTGTGATGTATTATCAGAGATTAAGATAAACTTCGTTGATCTCTGGGGTAAATTGACACATTTCTCTGCAGCATATAAAGTAATTAAAATCCACGTTTATCAGCTGCAACATTAAATTGAACACATTAATGCATTAATAATTATAATATAAATTATTCTGTAATGAGCAATTCTACATAATAAGTACATTTACTTTGTTAGTATAAGTTGATGCTAACAGTTATGTACTTATATGCTCAATACTGTGGTTTCTCTGTCATCTTATTAAATAAAGACTGACTCTTACAATTAATAACAATAAATTTGGATTTTAAAGGAAATAATGAGAAAAAAATCATAAAAACAATTAAAACAATACTCCATATTGCTAAATACAGTATTTGAAATATTTATGTCCAAATACTAGTAGTTTTGGTCTGTTTGTTTCTGGTTTGGGCCTCTAAGAAGGGAAATCTTAATGCTGCAGCGTGTGATGATCTCTGATCTTAGACAACGGTGTTCGTCCAACTTTGCGTCAACAGCGCCGAAGCAGCGAGGTGTGAAAACATCATGAAGCTGAGATCAAACACTTTAAGAGACTCTTGAGTCTGTCAACCACTCGACCCCGAGCTCAAGTACTGATGAAGAGGGGTCACACACACTCACACAGATACACACAGCAGGGTTTAACCTCTGTTGCTGTATTTTGTCTGCAGGGTCAATCAGAGGATTAACCCTCTGATGCTGACATCATCACTTCCTGTTGGTCAGCTGACCTCACACTTCACATTAACGGAGGAGACAGGCGGGATGGATCCTCTGAATGGACAACAAAGCTCTGACCTCCAGACGACCCGAAGGCTGAAATTTCTCATCCCAAATGAGATGTTTACCCTCAAAGAGAAAACGGTACATTTAGGTGCTCCTGAATGCACCGTCAATAGCAACAGTCAAACCTTGTTAACTAGTCATGTCGACTCAACTGATCTCCAGCTCTCTTAATCTGAAACTTAAAACAGCATAAAAGTCAATATAAACTTAACTCAAACTTAACTAAGCTAAACAAAGCCAAAGAAATCTCAAAGTAAACCTAACTAAATTAAACTAATGTAAACTATTGCTCCTAACTTAACTGCACAAAAGTCAATATAAACAAAACTGAACAACTTTCAAACCAAAACTTAAAAACCAAACGTAAACTGAATTCAGCTCGTTTGGAACTCAACTAAACTCATACCGAACTAAATGTAATTAAAACTAATCTAAACTAAAACTTAAAGTAAACATGACATCAACAAAAAATAAACTCAAAGAATCAAATCATTTCAATCTACAGCCAGACTAAATTAAGTTAATACCGAGAACACAACTCATCTTGACCTAAATAACACAAAATAAAACTTAAACTAAACTCAAGCAAAATTTTAAATAAATAAATAAATCAAATCATCCTGAAGAATCCTTGTGAAGAAGTAAGTTTCCAATTTAAGTTGAATTAATTCCACCAAACACACCTGCAGCCTTTACAAAGGTCAGCTCCACCCACACAGTTTGATTGACAGGTGTTGTCTGAAACAGGAAGTGATGAAGAGGAGGGGAGTTAAGGATCTTCTCGTCGTCTGATGTCGTGGGTATTCACAGTCTGAGCCACAAAATGGCTTCCTGCTGCAGCGACGCTGTCAGCAATTAGAGCGAGTTTAACACGTCTTTGTGTCGCTGCAAATTACTGTTCACAGTGCTATTAATTTACTCTGTGTGTGTTGTGTGTGTGGAGGCCCTGCATGGATCCTACAGAGACTTACCGTGAAATCCACCACACATCAAACTGGGAATCCTGCCTCTGTCTTTTATCTTATTCTCAGTCTGTGTATCATTTGTTCTTTTTCACATTCAATAGGGAATCCAATATCAGAAACCCTAAAACGGCTTGTTTTTTGTACTTCGATTTTAAGATCAGGTCAAAAATAAGAAGTGAAAAAACAGGCCGCAGACTCATTTAGATTTGGATTTGTGTGACCAGGAACTTCCTCGCGTGCTGCACCAGATAGCTTAATTTTGCAGCACGTACACTGGGGAGACCCCGCGACTTATCTCATAGTTTTCAGTCACATGACGTGGCGGTGACCTGGAGGGCAAAACAACAGAGCAACACAGCGGCTCACACTGCAACTCCCCCCGTAAATTTTATTTGGATCACCTCTCAACTTAAGAAAAAAAATGTGTTGGGCACGTGCGATCCATGTTACCAAGTCCCTGCTGCCGCACGACTATGTTTACATTTACCTCAGGGAATCCCTCAACTAACACAGCCCAGGCAATTCTCTCTTCCTCGATTAGCATATACGAAAGCACATCAACCATCCAGCATTTTGGCAACGTAAATGTAACAATTTCAAAGTAACACGGTATATGACTTGCTTCCTGGTTGGCGGGCAGCGGAAAAGGACGCCATTTTTGCCCTCCAAGGGAGCGTTTTCCTTGGAATGTGACGTAACCTGAAAACTATGAATTGACCCTTCATTAAGCCACGCCCCCCACCCCCCTAGTTACTGTCCGACAAACTGTTGGTCCTGCCTGTCTTTTATCACGGCGCTGACACAGTCTGTTACTGCACTCTCTGGAGAAATATTGTCTGATTTTTGGAAAAAACAATCTCAGAAAGAAGCAGACAGTTTTGCAGTTGCATTTTTCTTTTGAAGGTTGTATTCAGGCTGTCAGACTGACATAAAAAAAACTGAGAAAGAGGTCAATGGTATTAAGGATCAGCACTGTTCCTGTACACCTGGGTAGGTCTACGTTCACCATTACAATCATTAAAAAGCAGAACAGCAGGGCTTTAAAACGTTACATTCAGAATGACGTTAGCTAGCGTTAGATAACTAACATTACATTAGAAATAATCCACAGCCGACATTTTTCTGGATTTATTTTAGGTTTTGAAAAGAGAATAAATCGTACGTCTTCTTTCAACCTCTCTGGGTAGCTGCTGTAACTATTACAAGTGACCCAAGAACAGCGTTTGACCAGATCTTGGAGAAATACAGCAAAGAAAGCCAGAAAACGACTCCTTTTGCATTAGAGTCAATGGAGCGCAGCGTGTCGGACCTCAGTATCAGAGCAAAGCCTATACTGCGCTGTGATTGGCCAGCTGGGTGTTCGGGGCCTGGCTTAGCGAAGGGCCAATTGATTTAATTTTTCTGTTGTACTTGTAAATTTTCATATGTTTCGTGCAAAAAACTGTAATCTGTAAAGTAACCTTTAACTTAAGCTGATGTGCGATAAATGTAGTGAAGTAAAAAGTACAATATTTCCCTCTGATATGTGGTGGCGTGAACATAAAATACTCAAGTTAAGTACAGTCTATGTACCTCAAATGTGTACATTCCACCACAGATCACTCTTATCATTTTTATGTAAAAGTAAAGGCAGCAGCACAAAGTTAAAAGCGCTGCGAGGCAGAAAACGTGCATCTTGTTCAGACTTCTATCGCTAGCATCACCTCTTGTGCACAAAATTAGTTTAGGATACAGTGAAAAAGCAACTTCTGTTGTTTAGGAGATTAAATTTTTCCCACTCATAGTTTAACAAACCACCACAGAAATAGTCTGACCTACCAAGCCTCTCTAAATTTTAGTGTTTTTATTTAACTTAACGTCCTGTCAGACGTTATAAAACAAACCACAGGATCTAATAATGTTAAATGATGTTTCCAGAAAGGTGATTTATTTGCAGATCTTTCACACTGGATTTGAACGTCAGTAGTAAAAGTCCTTAGTTTACTCATCCATCCACCCCACCACCTCCTCACAGACTTCATGGCTCTTCATACTTCGTCAACCGGACTTATTCGGCCATAAATATGGATCGTACAACACTGCTGCATAATTGACCTATAGAGCCTTCTGGTCAGGAACTGAATTGTCCACAATTTTATTGTACAATCTTTGTAGGGCTATCCCCGACTAAGGATTTACATGGTCGAATCAGAATCCTCAAGTCCTGCCTATAGTGGACTGATAGTTGAAAACGTATGTTTTGTGTGCAGCGATTGTGTGTGTGTGTGTGTGTGTGTGTGTGTGTGTGTGTGTGGTGGCGGGGGGGTGATCTTGAGAAGCTGCAGAGCTGCAGTCTCTATTCATTCAACTTCTACACTGTAAATTTCCAGCTAAACTGAGGCTAACTGTTGACCCTTTTCTCTCTCGGCACAACACCAGTGAAGCCGGGGCTCCGTCTCTTTAGCAAGTGTTCCTCTTCTGCCACTACACACATACACGCTACGCCTACACATGGATTTTTTTCACACACTTTAAAAACATTTATTGAAAGTTTTTTACGTTTATTTACAGCAATAATTGTTTAAATGTATATTAATAGGCAGTATATTCACATATTGGGAGAAAACTGGTAGTTCTATGTAAAATCAGACCCCCATATCGCCTTTGTTTTGCTGCAAAGCTTCGACTGTGAGATTGACAGTCGAATCAGGCCCCGACCATCAAGCATCAAACCTTTGACTATTAGCCCTAAATCGTTGTTTTGCAATCACAAAGCCAGAGGAGATGTTTTACAGCCATTTGAGACGCAAAACAGACGACTTTTAACCAACTGAAGAGACTCGAGAGGTCTCCGAAATGTAATCATAATATCAGGTTTAAAGACATTTGATCGATAGCTTTTTTTTTCTTGTTTGTTAATAACAGTCAACTGTTTTATCTTTTTTATGGCTCTCAGTTTCTTAGTTCCTTCTCTACTTATGTTTTCCTCCATTTCTCTCACGCTTCTCTCTCATCTGTCAACAGTCTTTCTCTTCCCCCTTTCTGCAGCTCTGACATTCATCCTCCTCCTTTTCCTACCATCCTTCTCCCCCCCTCTTCCCTCCCCTTTCTTGTAATTGCGTCAGTTTATTTTTCCCTCTAATATTTCTCCTCCATAAAGTGTCTCATTAAAATTAATCACAGGCTGTATTATATCGCTACCTGCGGAGAAAAGTGACAGATTTGCCGATTGCTGCCGTTCGGTGAAGGAGGCTGAGTGTGTGTGCGTGTGTGTGTGTGTCTGAAAGGGCGGTAGGGGGAAGTCAAAATGGCGGCACACTCTGTGTCAAAATCAGTCCTGATAAAAGAAAAACCATCATGTTCGTTTGCCTTTTTTTAATTTTACAAATCACGTCGTCATCATCTTCTTTGTCACACGTGTTCTCGAATTAACCCTGTGGAGCAAAAATCTTAATTTTAATTAAATTAGAACTTTTAGGAAAATGAAAAAAAATTTGATTTTTGCTGTGGATTTATTCATTGAAACAGACTTCAGTGTCACTCAGTTATCAAGTCCAGGTCACTTCAGTGCTGAAACACTTTTAGACAAAGTTTTATTTAATTTTTTTTAGCACAATTACAAATATTTAACCTAAATAGTGATTCAGTTTTTTTCAAAAAATAAATAAATAAATAAATAAAAAACTGGTCTTCCATACTGTTTTGGAACCAGATTCCTAAATGTTAAAACAATAATAACTGACTGACTGTAGTAACTGAAAAATTAAAATTAAAATTAGAAAAATAAATTTAATCTTCTATTAAGTCATTTGAATGATGTTTTCTGTAAATTATTGGTATGCGTCTAACTTGCAAAATAAATATGTTTTAAAATAAACATATTTCCACCTGTTTTATTTATTATATGTTGGGTTATGTTTATTCACAGCATTTCTCCACAGGTTTAAAGGGGCCATATGTAAGTATTTGATTTTAATAAATACATTTTTCATTGTCTTATTGTCAATGTAAAAAAAGTAACAGAGCCTGAACATGTCTGTGTGAAACGCCACAACCGGCATGCAAGTGTTTCTGCGTTTATTGCAGGATTTCTGTATGGAAGTGGTTGTGTTTCAGATTCTGCTCACTCATGAGTTCAAGCTGAGCAGCACACGCCTTGCAACCTTAAAACCGCACTGCTGGTGGCCGCTGAAAACTACATAATGCCTCTTCAACTTAAAGGATCAGGGTCGATGCAGCAGAACCAGAGATTTCGCCTGTATGATTCCACACATTCTTCTCCCTTTTCCAAACCTGGTACCTACGTTACCCAGAAAGAACTCTTCCTCTCAAAGTTGGGTGTGAGATTGTAGTGCATTATGCTAGCAGCTAATGTAGCCTGTAGCCTGCAGTCTTCAACCAACGCAAATTACATCACTTGACGACATTTATCAGACTCCACGCAGCTCCCTCATTAGAACACCAAGGCTGAAACGAAATCAGGCGTTACGGTGATACGCCACAGAGTTGTTCTGGCAGTGCAGGCGTGTTTATTTGTACTTTAGAACTTAACCGCTGTGAAAAAGCTCTACTACTGTTCCCTCTCCTCATTTTCTCTCTAGGTCAATCGACCAACGCTCTCTCTCTCTCTCACTCTCTAATAAACCAAAGGCTTCTTGCCTCAGATGTTGAAGCCAGGTACATAACATAAACCGAGCGAGGAAACTACTGGGAGAGTTTGGTCCACCAGCAGTTCCTCCAGTCTGATCGCCAGATTGGCCAAAGCAGTGTGACTTTGGGCTGTGTTTCTTTCCGGCATCCCCTGCGGCCCCCACCGCCACAGCCTAAAACTACTGGGAGGGTACCTGATTTGGTCTGATTTCAGCCACAAGGCTTTATACTTTATACTTTAACTTTTCGTTCAGACATAGGTACATAGAGGGGGTAGAGATGGTAGACACCTACAAGTTCCTTGGGGTGCAACTAAGCAACACACTGGAGTAGACGAAGGCCCTCGACAGGAAATGACAGAGCAGGCTGTTCTTCCTTCCTGAGGTCCTTCAATGTGTGCACCAGGCTGCTCTGGATGTTCTACCAGCCAGTTGTGGTTGGTGTCATCTTCTTTGGCCGGGGAGGTATAGCATCAGGACTTGTGGTGCCGACAAACTGGGCCAGCTGGTGAAGAAGACCAGCTCGTGGTGGGGTTAGAACTTGACAGTGTGGAGGCGCCGAGTGAGAGGAGGATGAGAGGGAAGCAACCCCTCTCATCCTCTTTAATGCTCAGCTGAGGCAGGAACCTCAGGAGCACTTTCAGCCACAGACTAATCCAGCCCCACGCCTACAAGTGCTTAGGGGGCTCATTTGTGCCATGAGCCATCAGACTCCACAACACCTAGTACATCCCACCTCCACAACACCACAACACTCCACTGATAGAGACTCTGACAGGCACAACTCTTTCTCTTTGCGCTGAGTGTTTATATATTTGATTCTGACTTTTGATTATACTTTGTATTTTATTCTTTGTGTCACTCTTTGCACTTCAGTTGAATTTCTCCAACGAAGGACCATCTTATCTTATAAGCAGCAGAACTATGGACCTGGAAACACTCAGAGTTCCCCTTTGAGGATCTTGTTTTTTGTCTAATGGTGAAAAAGTCACCTGAATAGTCTGGTAAGTTGTTTCACAGGACAGTATGTTCACATGTTGACAATACAAGAAACAGCAAAGGAGTTCCAGCAAGCACTTTTTTTAAATTAGAAAGGTAAAAGTGTTTGTGTGATTGGAGGTCTACATTGGTGGGTTCCTTAATCATGTTGCCCAAAGCCTCTTTTCCACTGCACCGCACCGGCTCGACACGACTCGCCTTTGTTTGGTTTTCCATTGGGGAAAAGTCGTACCTGTACCTTCTTCCATGTACTTTTTTTCGTATCACCTCCGTCGAGGTTCCAAGCGAGCTGAGGCGATACTAAAATGTGACGTGAAAACACGGCAGCCACTGATTGGTCAGAGAGAATTTTTACAGCTTTAAGCTCAGGCTGTTGTTTGTACAAACAAACCAGAATTCAATTACCTTGAGCTGCCAAGCACATACTTCTATAAAAGATATACGTATTTATTCAGCAGATCTCAAGAAAAACACTTGATCCAAGTAGATGTGACTGTTTAAAGACCAAAAATACCTGATTATCACACAAAGACTCTGGATGTTATCTGGATTTCTCTCAATAAAGTTTATCATATTCATTTGAGATGTTTAAGGACTTTTTAAATGTCCTCCCATTCCACTATCATTTGAAAGTGAAAATATGTCTTCACACGTGAAGCAGCCCTTGACATGTGATGCATTCAGAGGCACATGTGGAATGCAAACGTCCAAAAACCACATGCCTCCGATTGTGAAACATCCGTAAACCACCATTGACTGAAAGGGAGACTGAAAATTAAATGTCTAGGTTTCATTTAACTACCAGCAGCTTTTAAAGGACTGCAGCTGCTCCAAACTACAGGCTGACATATAGGGATCTAAATGCTGAACTCTCTTCAAGCAAATTTATCCCAGTATTACCCCAAACATGTGGACCTCTGTTGTCCCGCCGATGATTTGAGCTACTGCTGTCTGTCGGTCTGAAGCTGCGACTCGTTCAGAGGTTAAGTCTTTAAAGTGAGAGAATAAAAGAGGAAGCAGCAGCTTAAAGTCTTTTAGGAAAGAACTGTTTAACCTCTGCTGACCTGCTGACTCTGATTAAAGGAAGATTCCACCGTTTTTCCTGTCGACCTGCTGTTTGCCCTGCCTGCCTCTTAACCCCCGATCACCTCGACACACACACACACACACAAACACACACAGGAAACGCAGCCCAAAGACTCAGCAGGTAGATGTGTGTGTGTTTGTTGTGTCCTGCTGTGCGGCTGACCTGCTGATCGTCCACAACACTAATTAGCAGCTTTGTCTCTCTCACCGCTGGCGGCCCAGCTCCGCCCCTGATTGGTTGTGAGGAGGAAGTAAACACACACCTACGCACACACAGACACGGTATGGGGGTTAAAAACAGTAGCTTTGTTTTAGAGGATATGAGTTTGTCTCTTTGTGTCCATTAAAGTTAAAGAGGAGGTTTGTGTGTGCAGGTTTATCCTCCTTCCTTCCTCTTTTCACTCCATCATTTAGTCTTCCCTCCTGCCCTGCCTCCTTGATGGAAGACGTCTGTCTATGAGTTGGTTACTAGGATGGAAGTTTGAGCAGATATCTTCACTCAAAATCCCGATCATCACATACATCACATTAATTTCATGAACGCATTTGTCCAAAACAACTCTGTTTTCCCCCATTCCTCCTTCCTTCCTTTCCTTCCCATTCCATCATATCCTTACCCCTTCCTTCCTTTCTTCCCCCCTCCCTCCCTTCCTGTGCTTCCTATTATTCTTCTTCCTTCCTACCTTTCTTCTTCCGTCCTTCCTTTCCTCCCTTTCTTTATTTTCCTTTCGTCCTTCCTGTCCTTCCTTCCTTCATATGCTCTCTCCTTCCTTCCTGTCCTATCATATTATTTCCTCGCCTTCTTTCTTAATTCCTTCTCTCCTTCCACCCTTTCTATTCCATCATATCCTTTCCTCTTACTTTCCTTCCCTCTTACCTCCCTCCCTCCATTCCTTCCTCCCCTTCTTTTCTTTCTATCTTACCCTTCTTATTTTTCCTTCCTTCCTATACTTGCTCCCTGCCCTTGCTCTCTATCCTATCCTACCCTTCTTCCTTCTGCTTCCCTTTCCTCCCTCCATTCCTCCCCTTCCTGCCTGTCTGTCCTCCCTTTCTTTGCTTTCTATTCTATCCTTCTTCTATATCCTCCTTTCCTTTCACTCCTCTCCTTCTTTCCTTTCCCTCCTCTCCTTCTTTCCTGTCCTTCCTCCCTATACTTGTCCTTGTCCTTTGCTTTCCATCCTATCCTGTCCTTCTTTCTTTCCTTCCACCTTCGTCCCCTGTCCTCTACCACAGCTGACTGATCAGCTAAGAGTCCTGATTCTGGCTGTAAAACCTCCCGCTGTCTTATTATTTGTTTCTCTTTAGTGCAGCTCCACCTGTTGCCTCTCACTGTGTGTGTGTGTGTGTGTTTTCAGGGGTTAAATCCACAGCCCGCTGGGTGTCTTGTTGTCTTTGTGGTTGTGGACAAAGCTCCGTCTTGCCGTCCCTCTCCGATTCTTCAGAGGGACAGTAGAGCGAGGCGGCTTCCCCGGGGACGAGCTGTCAGCGTTTGACGAGGTCGCCTTTCAGACTGGAGAGAAAAACACTTGTCTGACTTGAGCCCGAATACCAGGACCCTCCTCATCTTCAGCTTCTTTATCATGAGAGGGACTCGGAGAGTAAAAGGAGACACTTTGGGAGCTGGACCTCTTGTTTTTATCTGCAGTGTTTGACAGATAAACTTGCTTGTCTACACATGTTGATAAAACCCCAGACTTCACCTCTTTAAAAAAATTCCTCCTAGAAATCAGTGAAGTACTTAGATCTTTTACTACATTAGTAATACCACAGAGTAGAAAAACTGCCTCTCCACAAAATAAATGTACTCATTATGCAGAATGACCCATTTCAGAATAATATAAATTATATTATTGGATTATAATTATTGATGCTTTAATGTTCTCATCACTTTAATTTCATTTTAACTATTTGTTAATGCTGGTTATTTCAATCTATAATAATACATTAACATTTATTATTAATTTGTAATAATCTGAATCTGCAAAGTGAAAATATAAAGTAGCATAAAATTGAAATACTAAAGAAAGAACAAGTACCTACAAAGTACAGTTCTTGAGTGAATGTACTATTCTATACAGCTTTTCTGACATAATAATTTGAATGTATATATTAATTTGAATATATATATATATATATATATATATATATATATATATATATATATATATATGTATATATATAGATGGTAATTTGAATTTGTCTGTCTTCTACTTTTGAACTCCAGACGTTTTGTGTTCAAATAGACATGAGAGTAAGAAAACAGGATTTGAGTGGAGGAATGTCCCGCAGAGCAGAGAGAGTGTTAAACCTTCAGTGAGTCTGTTAATCCTCTTACTGTCTGTCAGAGCAACACTAAGCCTCCACAGAAACCACAGAAGAAGAAGGTTAAACAACACTAGTGCTGCAGGGGGAGAAGGGGGAGGGCTGTGGGAGAGGGGGAATAGAGAAAATGGTGGAAGAAAGGAAGGAAAAGGTTTGGGGGCAAAGGAAGAGAGAGGGAGGGAGGATGGATGTCAAGTGTCCTTCCTGTTCTTCTCATCTTTCCTCAACATTTTTGCTCTTCCTTTCTGTTCTTCTCCTCACCTTTCCTCTTCCTTTCTTTCTATCCTCCTTCATCTCCATTTCATTTTCTTTCCTTCTATCCTTCTCACCTTTCCTTTCCTTTAATCCTTCTTCCTCTCCTCACCTTTCCTCTTCCTTCCTTTCTATCCTCCTTCTCCTCACTTTTCCTTTCTTCCTTCATCCTCTCCTCACCTTTCCCCTCTTCTTTTCTTTCTATCCTAATTCTTCTCCGTTTCATTTTCCTTCCTTCTATCCTTCCTCTACTCACCTTTCCCTTTTCTTTCCTTCTATCCTTCTTCCTCTCCTCACCTTTCCTCTTCTTTTCTTTCTATCCTCCTTCTCCCTTTCATTTTCCTTCCTTCTATCCTTCTTCTCCTCACCTTTCCTCTTCCTTTAGTTCTATCTGTCTTCCTCTCCTCAAGCTTTCTTACTAACCTCCTTCTTCTTCTCCTCCTCACGTTTCCTTTTCCTTTAGTTCTATCCTTCTTCTTCTCCCTTTTATTTTCCTTTCTTCTATCCTTATTCTCCTCACCTTTCCTTTTCCTTTCTTACTATCCTCCTTCATCTCCATTTCATTTTCTTTCCTTCTATCCTTCTCACCTTTCCTTTAATCCTTCTTCCTCTCCTCACCTTTCCTCTTCCTTCCTTTCTATCCTCCTTCTCCTCACTTTTCCTTTCTTCCTTCATCCTCTCCTCACCTTTCCCCTCTTCTTTTCTTTCTATCCTAATTCTTCTCCGTTTCATTTTCCTTCCTTCTATCCTTCTTCTCCTCACCTTTCCTCTTCCTTTAGTTCGATCTGTCTTCCTCTCCTCAAGCTTTCTTACTAACCTCCTTCTTCATCTCCCTTCATTTTCATCCTTCTTCTCCTCACCTTTCCTCTTCCTTTAGTTCGATCTGTCTTCCTCTCCTCAAGCTTTCTTACTAACCTCCTTCTTCATCCTTCATCTCCTCTCCTCATCTTTTCCTTAGTCCTTCTTCTTCTCCCTTCATTTTCATCCTTCTTCTCCTCACCTTTCCTTTTCCTTTAGTTCCCTTCTTCTTCTCCCTTTCATTTTCTTTTCTTGTATCCTTCCTCTCATCTTTCCTTATACTCTTCTTCCTCTCCTCAACTTTTCCTCCTGCCTTCTTACTATCCTCCTTCCTCTCCCTTTCCTTTCTTTCGATGCTTCTTGTCCATTTCTTCCCACCCTTCCTTCCCTCTCCTCCTCCTCCCTCACCACATTTACCATGAGGATTTGGTCGCAGCATGAGGCCTCAGCCGTCAATAACCGTCTCGAGGTTTATGTTTTTATTCCTAGAAGAAAAAAACCTGGTGGGCGTTTACCCGATTACCTCTGCCAGCTCCTCAACTCTGATCTATGTGAACCAAATGTACTGCTCCACTGAAAAAGAAAACACTGCGGTCGCTAAAGATACCTCACCCTCAGAGCGGGAGGAGGTGAGGAAGAACAGATTTGGCTGTCAGCCTCAGAAAAGCTTGAAGAGTTTGTTTTTGTCCGACCTGTTTGATATGTTTGATGTCTTTTGATGAGACACATGAAGTTAAATTTACTCTCAGCAGCGGAGGTGTAAATATAGACGAGCTTTGGCCCTCGTCCATTAGAGCTTCACTGAGCCCTTTTCATGATGCAGGATGGTGCTTTCAAATACATTCATGGCTCAGAAAACTAAACATCGAAGTAATTAAACTGAATAAATATAAAAGTGGGATTTTTTTGGACACATTATAAACACATTTTGTTTGCACCTAGTTCTTTGTTTTTGGTGACTTTGTGAAAGGAGAGTGGGATGATTGGTTGCAATTAATTTGTTTAAACAGATCTTTCCGCTCTTTACACTTCGTTAAATGCGCCTGACACACCGGGTTGCGGGTTATCAGGTGATGTGTTCAGGTGCAATTCCAGCAACAGAAACAGCAGCACCACACATTTGTTCAAAAGCCTAAAATTACTTTTGTTTACATTTCTTTCCTCTGGACTGTTAAAATGATGACTTCATTAATTACATCTCTAACCATAATACTTTGAATTTAGACCTTAATAAAAAAGGTTTTCTTTGTCTGGGAATCTGTAATTAAAGTCACAGACTAAAACTAAAGCATTGACCCAAGTACTTGTACTTTGAGTATTTCCATTTTCTGCTATTAAACACTTCTAGGAAAATATTGAACTGTTTACTGCACTACATTTAGCTGACGCTTTTATCCAAAGCGAATTACAATTGCTATACATGTCAGAGGTCGCACGCCTCTGGAGCAACAAGGGGTTAATTGTCTTGCTCAGGGACACGTTGGTGTTTCACAGTGGGGGGAAATATTTTGCAGAATCAGATTCAACAAATACTCAATTATTTTAGAGATGATACATATTACTTCGCATTTATCACAATCTACCCAGCAGAATATAAAGTCATTAAAATGAGCTCCACCTTTACCAGCCGCCACCCTAAAGTGATGAACACATAACTGCATCAATAATTATAATCCAATAATATAATAAATACACTATTTTGAAATGGGCCATTCTGCATAATAAGTTCTTAAATGCAGGACTTTTATTTAGCAAACAGTATTTCTACACTGTAGTAATGCTACTTTTACATAAGTAAAAGATCTGAGTTTCATCACTGATTTGAGGGACCTTATATTACACTAACATAAATATCATAAAATATTCATTTATATATAAATCCCTGTGAGATCACTAGGGGATTTTTCAGTTTACCTGAGAATGCTCCAGTAAGTTTTAAGTTTAAGTTTTTCCAGTACTTTTAGTTCTAACATAGTATTTCTACTCTGTGGTATTGCTACTTTCACTTAAGTAAAAGATCTGAATACTTCTTCTACTTCTGCTGAGTTGTACCTTGTCACTTTTCTATTTGAACCCTTAAAAGCAGCAAAGATGTGTATTTGGACGTCTTCAGTATGAAATACAAAAACACACTCTCAGTTTGAACTCACTGAATCTAAATTTTTCTCTCCAAACTCCAAACTGTTTGTTCTTTTGTTCTATTTTCAGTTCAGTCCAAACAGTCACTCTGCTCGTATCAGCCGTGAATTTAAATAATTACCTTCGGCGTATAATCACAGCCGACGCTGCAGACTAAACTCCGATGTTTCATTTTGAGGCAAACTCGGGCTTTTTCTCAGTGCGATTCCCACCAGGAAACTCCCTCTGCAGGATTTATGATGAACTCTGACCTGAGAGGACGCAGCGCTCCAACACACACATCCATAAAGATCCAATATCAGCCAACACACATCTACATGCAACCTGAAAGTGAATACTGCAGGTTGATCTCATCTTTCCTCCAGTCTCAACGCGTCAATCAGCACACTGCAATTAGCTGAACACACACACACAGAGATACACCCACACACTGCTGGACGACCCGACCCTCCGTTCACACCTCCAGCCGACCAAACACAGGATCAAACTACACAGGTTGAACAAAACACAAAGAAAATGACACAAATAAGATAAGTTAAAATATAATTCTGGTGATATTTATATATTTCTTCTTGTCAACAGGTTTAGACTCAAACCAGCTGTGACTGAATCTTCTAACATGTACTGTGTGTCTGTGTATCACAGTCTGATATCTCCTGTTCCTCTGAGACTGCCATTGTTGTCCAAAAATGCATCCATGAGCCTCACAGTTGCACTGGGTGACATGTTCCTTCATTACCATGAACACAAACTGTAGTTTATTTAGACATTGTCGCAGATGCACCTTCCTGCTGCCCCAAATATTCACTATAGCACCACATGTGGACAACAACAAATGCACTATTTTCTTCTGTTTGTTTGATAAAAAGGGGCGGGACGACCCTCTCTAACTTCAAGCAGCTCATGAAAACTCATCTCTTCTGAGAGCACTTCCTCTTATAACACTTCCAACCCCCTAACATGCCCTTCCTGTGCTCTTCTTCTTCCGTCTCCTTACAGTTCCTCTTGTATCGATTGCACTATTCGTTAACTCTTACTTCTCCCATTGATGCTGATTGCGCTAATAGCTCTTTGTAGTATCTATTGTCTCTTAATATCTGTATCTTAGATCTCTTAATGCTTGCATGTGGTCCCCCAAAGGTAAATCGCTTTGAATAAAAGTAAACGTAATGTAATATAATTGTGAGGGATTTGTGAGGAACCAATGGGCAATAGAAAGGAAGTCAGAATGTATTGGGAGAGACTGACTAAAACCCACAACTGATTCTTTGACTTAAGTTTGGCTCATGACTTAAACTGATCCAGTCCAGCGCAGATGAGAAACACCAAATCCTTATGTGTGTGTGATATATATATATACTGTTTATGTTGCTATAGAGACATAAACACAAACACAGTTCAGCAGCGTGCAGAGTCGAGTGTGTGTTTGTGCTGTTTAAATTTGCGGTGGCATCTGTTCTAATTTTATCCTCCATGATGTTTTAGTGGTCAGCGGCTATCGGTCAATGTGGGCGTGTCTGTTTGCGTGTGTGTGGTACTGGCTGCAGCCAATCTGTTAAAAAAGCAAACGTTGCTAATTCCTCGTCGCTCTCCATTACCTCAGATGTGTCCCTGGAGACGAGCAACACTGACGGACGGATGGGGAGTGTGTGTTTTTGTAACTGTGTGTTTAAGGTGTGTGTGTGTGCCTATGTGAAGTGCTGATGGATTATGGGAAACCCTCTGGATGGTATCAAACCAAAGACTCAACAACAGCTCAACACCTCGACAGCCCAAACAGCACGAGTCCTGAGCTGGGAGCAACTGCATCTGTAGTTTGTTTTAGTCGACTTCTCTGCCCAGATGGGTGGGGTTACATGGAACAAGCATTCTGTGGCATCTCGCTACTCTTTGAGCAACTCCTTTTTTAAGATGCATTCATCAGCAATTGTTTCATTCTGAAAGTTTTTCTCGCTCTTGCTTCAGTTTGTGCAGGTGAGAACAAATTTATGTTGTCTCCCTGTGAAGGTTCAGTAACTTTATGCTTGATGCTCTAGAGACCTATTCAACTGGCGGCCTGCAGGCCAACTCCAGCCGACAAATCAAGGATCAGTTCTCTTTACAAATAAATAAAGTTTAAAAAAGAAAAAAAAACATGCGAATAAAGAGCAGAAGGCTCCTGTGCTTTCAGAGGCAGCCAATCACAAACAGCCCATGGGCAGACCGACACAATATTTCAGGCCACTATGTTGATCTACAGACATTTGGGAGAGATCATTAAAGAGGTGGTATTGGCATTTTCAGGTTCAAAAACTTAATTAGGGGTTGTACCAGAACAGGTTTACATGGTTTCATTTTCAAAAAACACCATATTTTTCTCATACTGCACATCGCTGCAGCTCCTCTTTTCACCCTGTGTTGAAGTGATACATCTTACCTCTACAAGATCTATGTTGGGAGTTGCACATGCTCAGTTGCTAGGTAAGGACTACTAGCCAATCAGAAGCAGAGAAGGGAGGGTCGTGAGAAGTTGCTTTGGTTCAGCTGTATATGTTCCCCTTAACATCTTGGCAACATGGACTGGAGAGTTTCAGAGTGGTGAGTTATTAATCTGTAATAAAAGTATCTTTCATCCATAAAGTTTGAACTGAGCTCTGGCTCTACATCACAGTAATAATGATGAACTTTATTTTATAGAGCGCCTTTAAAAGCAGCTTCTCAAAGCGCTGTACCTAAAATCACAATCCACAGAAAAGTACAACAAATAAAAGTTAATAAGAACAAAAACAGCAACATTAATAAAAAATAACTTTAAAACAATCATAAAAAGACATCAGTAATCGAATGTAAGTTTAAGAAAAGTGTGTCTTGAGACCCCATGACCCTGTACGCCGGATAAGCGGTTGACGATGGATGGATGGTGTTCAGTCACAGGTGTCCAAAAAGCAAACAGCGCAAAAATAAACACATCTATCTTTCAAGCATTTCTACTTGATACTCTATATTTAATGTTTTCCATAGGCCTGGTCAATAAAGAAAATACAGTTGCAGAGATTCACTAGCGCACAGATGCCATTGCCATGTTCCCTCACTGAGAGCTTGTTTGCCTGTTTGTTCACAGGAGGAGCGCAGTGAGACGCCGCGAAGCCTATGCAGGAGGAGGAGGGTCGCTCCCTGTCTGAAAAGGCTTTATATACACACACACATGCGCGGAAGCTCCTTACAGAGAAACAAAGAGAGACAACGTGGACACGGTGGATGCACTGATTGTCCTGCTTGCTAGATTACAAAAAAGTTTGTTATCATCATCATCGCTGCTTCTGGTCAAGCTCCCGAGTCTCCAAATGGCCATTCCGCTAGTGCTTGTGCCTCGTTAGCGTTGAGTTTTTCACATGTTTGACTGTTCCTTGAGAGTAAATGTAATGTACTGGAGGACACCCCCCACCCCCCAGTTTCACCTGTTCTCATCTAGTCACCCTGTGAGCTCAAATATGCGTTTACTTTTTGCAGCTATATCACAACTTGTGCTTGTATACTAACAGCAAACAGTTATCATGACTCATTGTATACTATTACTATGTAGTATTTATTGGACATGTGTATGAAAAAAGTCCATAAACCCCGCCCACTCCCTATAACCCCACCCCTTCCACGTTACAGCCAGTTATTCAGCCTTTGTAGAGCTGCTTGAAACCATAGAATCAGACTTGTACAGTGGCCGCCGTCACCACCGCCACCGCGTTGACCTCCGACCCTGTTGATTTGCTGCGTGGTGTTTATGAACAGGAAGTGAAACTTAAGTGAATTTAATAGCAGGACTGGGAATAGATGGAATAAAATGGCCCTCATCAATATTGATGCTGTTCTGTTAATTAGACTTCACATCTCCGACTCACAGAAACACACCGAGGGCACTGTGATTGGACGGCCGCCACCGCCTCACAGTGAGTGTGTGTGCGTGTGTGCGCTTGTTTTAGGACAGACTGAGGGCACCAAGCATTGGACAACAGCCACTGTGTGTGTGTGTGTGTGTGTAAATCAGTGTGTGTTTGTAAGTGAGAACGTGTTTGTGTTTGTGCGTGAAATCCTCGACACACTGCAGTTAATAAAGAGGTTTCTCCATGTGCGTGCGTGTGCAAATACATCAGTGTGTACATGCTTGAAACTGTGTGTTTGTGTGTGTGTGTGTGTGTGTCCATCGTTGAATGAATCCAGCCAGGTCCATCTGTTTGGCAGGAGACATGAATGTGAGGCCATCTGTGCTCTCACAGTGTGTGTGTGTGTGTCTGTGTGTGTGTGTGTTGGCCCTGAGGTGCAGTGTGTAAGAGGCAGAGGTGATAAGAGCATACATAGTCACCACACACACACACACACACACACACACACACACACAGTGTTCGCAGCTTGTTCTGTATGAGAAGTGAGAACTTTGGCGTCGTTTCACCCGGAGTTGTAGTTAATGATGTGTGTGTACTTGTGTTTGCATTCACACTAACACGTGTAGCTAAATGTAGTGTGTGTGTGTTTGACAGCTGATGCTCACTGCTACGCACTCAGAAGAAGAAGAAGAAGAAGAAGAAGAAGAATATCCAGCAGGATATTGTGTAGTTTTATTGTGATTGTTGTCTGGAAAGCAGGTGTGTGTGTTTACAACAGCTTCAAAAGCACAACACAAGGAATCAAACATGGTTACTAGTACTAGTGGTGCGTTTAGGGTGACAAGATGAGAATGGGTGAAATTTGGGACGGGGGGGGGCTACCGGTTATAATATTAATATCAATTTATTTTGATACATGTGAAACCCAAAAAACCCCAACTGTGGATATGTAGGTAAGTCATGATCTTTTACCTAATAGGCCTATTTTATTTATTTCATTCATGTCATCAGTGCAGTGTCACATCTGTCTGCCAACCCGCCGTGGCTGCCTAAAGGTGCACTTTCCCTGTCCTCGCCACTGTAACTTCCACCAACCACAAGAAAAGAAAAAGGCGAAAAGAGCACGGCGAGCGTTACTTTGTGACTGTAACAACGCTGTTGTCACAATGTACAGATAACCTGCAACCCCTCTGGAGCAAGAGAGCTATACAACAATTTGTATTTTATGGTTAATTAGGCTGTAATCAAAACTCATGTTAGGTCTAATTTTCAGGACAAACTGGAAAGCGGTCGGGACAACTGCTCGTAATTCGGGACTGTCCCGGAGTTTTCGGGAAGTCTGGTCACCTTTGGTGCGTTCCATTTGACACAGGAAGTCAGAATTTCCGAGTTCAAAGTCGGAAATTTCAAAGGGAACGTTGGGTATCAACAGTTAGTGAAAGCTGTAGTTTATACTGTTTAGTAGCATTTCTGTGTACTTGTGTCTCATAGAAATGTTTGTATTCAAAGTGCTGTCCAACTGCTGTCTGTGGACGTGGTGCTACAGTGTTTAGTACGAGTAAAGGCAGCACAATGCGTTTTTTTAATCAACCGGCGTTAACAGGGGCTAACCTGGGCTAGTTGTTTCTGACTTGTGAAAAAAACGCCGTCAACTCGGGTGTGACATCATTCCCAGCTCTGACTGTGAAAATACTCCACTACAAGTAAAAGTCCCACATTCAAAACCTTACCCAAGTAAGTATTATCAGCAAAATGTACATAATGTATCCAAAGTACTCGTAGTACAGTATTAATTGACACTATTATATCTGATGCTTCTGGTTTAATTCCTGCTGCATTAATGTGTATGCTGCATTTTACTGCTGTAGATGTTTAAGGTTGAGCTCATTTTAACTCCTTTATTATGGATCCTGTTGGGTAGTTTAATCTGCAGCAATGCATCATGGTCTATAAGACCATCATATGGTTGCAACAGCTCTGTCCTGTGAGAAACGTGTCTCTGAAAAGTCAACCTGTAAGTTGACTTTTATATAAGTGAAACAAACAAGTGAATATTTAACACCTTGCCAAGACCCCGGTCCCTCTCGCCACGACTCGGCTTCTCTAAGACGCTCCCTTCGATGCGTCACGGCCCAGCACGGAGCGTCCCAGGCTTCAGAGGCAGCTGCAACGGCATGTAACAAGAAATAAAATGATAAATATATAACACAAGCAGATCCGTAGCTGAGCGTGAACTCGCTGCATGCGAACCACCATATCGCAATTGATGCTGTTCATCATGAATGAGACCTTGAGCCCGCTGAGTTAAAGAGATTTAAAACACACTACAGGGAAAAGTTGAGAAAAGCTCAACTAAGCAAATATCCTCCGATGCAATGCAGGCGACGAGCGGGTGAGAGCCAATTATGCTCGTTTTAATATTGCACAAACAGGATCACAGAGTTCTTTACTTCTCAGCTCCACTAGTGCAGTGAGGATCGTTTCCAGGACCACAGCGATAATCAGTCTTTCCGCTCAGGTGTCATTGTAACAGTTTCGACAATGTTTAAAAACAAAAAAGACAGAAAACAAAGCTTTTCTGTACTTGGAAAATAAACTGTGCGACAGAAAATGAACTTCCTTGAGTGGAGTGTTTGTGTGTGTTAAAAACCACAAACCAAGAAATTTTGGTGTGGTCACGGACTCTGATCTGACTTTCAGCAGTCACATTAAGACAATGGCAAATTCCTTCTACTAGCACGTGAAGAATATATCAAGGATTGAAGGACTGATGAGTCAGAAGGATCTGGAAAAACATGTCCCTGCATTTCTTTTCAGTCCACTCGACTACTGTAACAGTGTTTTTACAGGACTGCCGAAAAAACTCGTCTGCAGCCGACCCAGAACGCTGCTCGAGTCCTCACTGAGACCAAGGAAGTGGATCACATCGCTCCAGTTCCGAGGTCTTAACACTGGCTTCCTGTCTGTCAAGGAATTGGTTTTAAAATACTGCCGTTGGTTTTAAAAACCAGGTCAAGTGGGTCAAGTCTGCTTTCTGTCCCTCTCTCAGTTCTTTTAAATCGAGGCTGAAAACCTTGTAATCAGTTACTGACAGTTGTCTCTCAGTTGTACTTGTGCAATGTAACGTAAATGTCTGGTGCGGACTGTATGACGTATGTGAGCGTAAAGTCCATGTGTTACTGTTGTTACTGCAGCCAGCACTGATGCACAAGACAACTTTCATTTAGGGGACAATAAAGTTGATCTTGTTTTATATTAGATGAATGTACCAGATATAATAAATAAACTGAAACAATATAGGCATATACAGTTATTTATGTACATTTATACATACACAAACATGGTAAATGCAACACAACTACAGAGACCTACAGTGGCTGCTGTTTAAGGGTGTAGTATTTCCATTTTTAAGGTGGCATGACGCATTTCTGCCGTACGTAAAAACGCTCTTCTGCTGATCGACACCTGGCGGCACAAACGGAAAAAGAAATGAAGCAACGACAGCAAAGGCAGTAAAGAAGAAGCTCGCAAATGTGGACGCAACTGATTCATGATTTAAAGAATAAAAACAGCTTTGTAGTGAAGGACATGCGTTCAGCAGATTGGCTGCACACAGTAAGTTTTGGTGAGAAACGCTGAATGTGAACAGACACGCTCCACAGGGAGCTTTAAGTCCTCAGCCTGAACTCTCTTTTTGTTTCAGAAACACTTTTATGTTATGACTTGTTTTGCCAATATTTTGTTTGGTTGGTTTTATTTTAGCATTCAGCTTTCTTTTTCGCTGTTTATACACAATGTTGTTTTAGCCAAGTGCTATGTAAACACTATTTCAAGGACTAAAGAGGAAAACAACCAGACATGTTAAAACAAAGGAGGAGAAGATGGAGAGAAGAGGAAGGGCACAGGAAGATGGAGAGGAATGAGAGCTGGAGGTGAAGAAGAAGAAGAAGAAGAAGAAGAAGAAGAAGAAGAAGAAGAGAGCGAGATGACGGATAAAGAGAAGAAAGAAAAGTAGAAGCTTGGAAAGGAGGAAGAAAAAGAATGACTGAGGAGATAAATTGATTTGTGAAGGTCAGCCAAGTTCAACAGCTTAAACCTGGAGAGACTTCAACGCATGCACGCACACACAACACACACACACACAGCTGGCAGGTCAGGAATAATAAACGCTCTCAGCGTTTATTTTCTCTGCTATCTGAGATGAAGGAAGAATTGGACGAACATCCACATGACCTGCAGTGTGTGTGTGTAAAATCTACCCTGTAGAATAAACACACACTCAGAAGTTAACATACACATACAGGAACAGCTGGTAACACACACACACACACACACACACACACACACTGCCGTACAGCTGCACACTGTCATTTCAACACATTATATTTAAATGCCACGAATAAAATCAAAGCACAGAGGATGCGGTGCGTCTTCATACCTCAACGACACACAACAGGTCGATTGGCAAGTGTCTCACGACGACATATAAGGCCGTTCGCTCAAACTGCATGTAGACCTACAAGTCTTGGCAAGGCTGGACTGGGACAAAAAAAAACATCGGCCCTGGCATTCTTGGCCCAGGTGGCCCACCAAAATCGGTCGGACACCCCTCACCAATACACCATCCTTCCATTTAGGGGGTCAGATTAGGGGTGTGAAGAAACACTGAGTCGTGACTTTGTACAAGATTGGAGGCCATGAATACAAGACAATATATTTGAAATGAAATATTTGATAGGGAGGTCTGGGGCGTCCTCCCCCGGGAGATTTTGAGCATTAAACACTTAATTTCCTGCATTCTGCAGACATTTTTTGCACCTTTTTGTGTTGATAATGTCTTTATTTTTATAAAGAGAAGCACAAACTTCAGGTGGCAGGTGACAATTCACAATATAAAAATATATTATAATGTATTGTTTTTAGCTTAAGGTACTTTTTTTGGACAACGCAGAGGTTTATTCAATATTTACATTACATTGCAGGTTTACTGCGCAAATCATTTTCATGGCATTTTTATTTGTTAATTAACATTTCTTGATGGTAGCTAATTTTCAGAATATTTTTACCAAATGCTTTCAGAAAGTGGTGGCTGCACATCCCAGCGTCCCCAGTGTGAATGGCCCTCCCTCCTTGCTCCCTCCCTACAGGTTGAGCTTCTCTCCTCCTGCCTTCTCCCTCAGCCCTGTCACTTTGTCACTCGCCTCCTCCTCTGCCTGGCGGGGGCCACGGCTCTCCTTTACTCCTTCACTCCTTCAAGTGCCTGCTCTGTGCAGGATACTGCAGCTGATGGTGAAGCTACCGCATATCCAGTAGCAAAGATCTGGTTATTTCCGCGCATTTGGCAGCAGCCAGCTGATTATTATTTTTTTTTTTGGTTTTGTAAAAACAGTTATGTAAATAAATAATTTACATTACACCGGCCCCAAATGTCCGTCGGCCCACCGGGAATTTGCCCGGTATGCCAGATTACCAATCTAGGCCTGAGTCGTTGGCAAGTGCCAGTCCACTGACAGGCATACTGGACCTTTAGTATGTTATGTCACGTGACGTTTAACACATCGTAAATGTTGTAAAACTGTGGTAGTCTGGTTAGCTTTAAGACAGAAAACTAGTGCTAGTACAAGTGTACAAAGTTGCACAAAGCCTTTAGTGTCTCCAGAGAAAGCTGTTTGACGTCTGATAGATGATTTCAGTGATGTCACTTGAGTCTGTGTCTGTAAAAGAAAACGAGTTTGAAAATAAAACAGATCTGTTAGTGTGAAGTGAGAAAAACGTGAGCTCACCAGACCTCTGCTTCCATCGTAACACACCACAAGCTACCGCACAACTGTCAGAGGAAGGGTTGCATTGTGGGTAATGATATTTTGACAAAGTCACCGGAGCGCAGTGATAAATCTGTTGTACTACAGCGTCATTTCGAATGTAGTTCTACAAACAACAACATAAATAATTAATATTTTCTTTTTATTAACAACTTTGCATTTGGTTTCATGTTGACAGCAACGAATCTCTTTGATGAGAATTTCAGATGGAAGTTCAGTAACTTGTCCTGCAGCACATTCCTAAAACATATGAAGCCTTGTGAACATAAAGAGGAGATGATTACTTAATCAGAACAGCTCTATGTATGAATTTTGAGTTGTTTGAATTGCAATTGGTTTACAGGAACTTTGCATTATTTGGGAATACATTGATGATACAGTACAATAATCTATATTTCCTGAGTGACAGGTCAGTCTGACGCTGTCTCAGAAGCAGGTGAAATGTTTTAAAGAAGGCAGAAAATCCAACAATAAAATAAATTACTAAAAGCTTCTTAATATTTAATAAACTAAGAATCAAACAAATTCTCTAAAACAACTAATCTGCACCACTCGTGTCTCTCTTCTTCTTATTCCTCTCTTGACATCGTGCTGCCAGCTGAAGGTTACGTCTCTTCAGACTGTGTGAAAGGTGGAAGATAGAGAAGATGTCGAAGGCGGAGGAGGTGATGAAGAGAAACAGGGAGGAGGAGGTGAAGGGTGGAGGAGAGATAAGACTTATGAAATACACGTCTGATGTTGTGAAAGGCTGACACCCATCAGAACTTAACGTTTTTATTTTTACAGACTTAGAGACTATTGATCTTATTGATTTAATCTGCAGAGGATCAACCTCATGAGTTTGATTGACTGTGTTCTCAGTATGTGGTAACGCTGAGAGTCAGCAGATATGAAAACAAGCAGATAAAACAGATGACACAGATTTGCACCTACTGATGTCAATCAGCAACTTTTAAATGGTGTTTCTTAAATGAAACCTTTACCAACCAGTGGTGGAAAAATATCCTGACCCTTCACTTAAAGCAATAAAACCATGTGGTAAAAATACTTAACTACAAATACAAAAAAAACTGCATTCAAGTTGTACTTTAGTAAAAGTACATTAGAATTAGAAAATACCTTATTTTATGTATTTGCTTTCAACTGATTAAACATTTATATTTATGTATTTCTTTCATTTTACAGCTTATTATATATTTCCAGTTTTAATACTTGTGTTTTGTGCTTGTGTTGTATGTGCATGCTGCTGTATTGTATGTTTTATCTTTTCATGTTTAACTTGTGTATCATGACGTGTAAAGAACTTTCAGATGCATTTTATGTATGAAAGATGCTATACAAATAAAGAATATTATCATCATTTAATTATTATCGCACATATTTTGCATAAGTAAAAATTAATACAGGTAAAATACAGGTTTTAATACAGGTAAAAAAAAAAAACTTAAATGACAAAGTACTAAGATGAGTTTCAGGAAGTTCATTTCATACTGTCGAGACGCTGACTTGACGTGATGACAGTGAACACATCACGGTGCATTTCACAAACATCTGCGAAGAATAACCCAGAATCTCTGCAGAATATAAAATGAACCTTGTTTCTTCCTCTTGTTTCCATCTTTTGGAGCATGTTGACATCATGACACCAATGTGTACAATCAGCTGTTAATTAATTGTGTACATCCCCAAATTGATGCGCCTTCTTGTTTATATGTTTTTGTTTTTAAGACTTTGAGATGTCGGTGAAAGAGCACGCAGAGCTCGTCGACTTTCCTCGTTTCTATAAGAGATTTTAAAAAAACAAAAATGTATATTTTCCATAGTGTTCAGAGCTGCATCAGAGACAGACAGAGAGACGGACAGACAGACAGAGATCCGTTTGGGCAGACGTGACCTCGTCAGCTCCATCTGCAGTCGTCCTCCATGTTTAGTCTGATCATATATTCACTACAGTATATATAGACACATATAGACGCACACAGACTGAGTGCCAGCAGCACCCAGACCTCCTCCTTCACCTCCATCTGTCTCCTCCTCCTCATCCTCACCCCCCCGTCCATGTCTGATTGACAGCCAAGCTCAGGTGGAGGCGAGGGTGGAGTGGGAATATTGTGAGGGAGATAATAGAGGGGAGTCAAAAAGTGCAGAAGAAAATCAAAGTAACGGACAAGTAGCTGGCGAAACATGAAAAACCGAAATGTTAACAAACAGAGTGATGAAATTGGCAAAATATACACCAACTTCTAAATACAGTACTTCATATTAGTACTCTGCAAAATATAACCACAACTAAAGCTGAGTGCACACTTTAAAAATCAAACTACGCAAGATGATCTCAGACCAGGTGTTTAGATTACTCGGAGAAATTAAAGACTGGACTAAATTATCACAGTATTACAAGAGAGTGAGGCGAGAGGCGGGATTGTGTGTGTGACGCATTCGACACATGTGCTGTATCAAACAAAAGAGCACAGGATGGAAACTTTTCGGCTAATTTTCGGCTGCAGTCGAAAGCTGTAGCTGCTTTTTCTTATACTTCAACTGACATGTTCAGGTCTTTTACTGCAACTACAACTCCCATACATCCTCACATGGACATTTAAACCCGTTTGTAACTGCATTTTTCAACATACATGAGCACACTTCATTTGCCTTCTCTAGTTTCTTTATTGCTTCTGGGGTTTTAAGTATATAAGTATATCCTTACATATAAATACACACTTATATCTAACTTCTGTATTAACTGAAAAGTTCATCTTGATAATAAATACCTTATAACTTAATGTATGTGTTTTATATACACACCTGTACACAATATATACATTTATATATGCATACAAATTAACATAACACCTTCCTTGACAGTCTGTGCGGTCCTCATGTTGTTGAGTTAGATCAGTTTTTTGGATTTGGGATTTTTTATTTTAGTTATGAGTGGGTGATTTCAGGAACTAAGGACGGGAGGGAAAAGGGAGAAGAAATTAAAGACTAAAGAAAGATTGAAAGAGGGACGGAAAGCAACAGAGATGGAATGAAAGAGGGAGTGAGAGAAGATGGGGTGAGGGGTGAAGGGAGGAAGAGGAGCTAAGGTTTTCAAAGTGGAACATGAAGAAAGAGAATATCATGCGTAGAAAAAGGATGTAAAGATATAGGAGATGCAGGAGGAGAGGGAAGGAAGGATCCAGGGAGGGAAGGATGTAGGAACCAAGGGAGTATTGGGGGTATATTTAGGAGCATGACAGATTGTCATGCCATCAACACCTTTATTGATAGACGAGGAGGAAGAGGAGGAGATAGACAAAGAGGAGGTGGCGATATTTTTAATGTCCTCAATCATCCCGAACTTGCTGTTATCTATTTGGATGAAGCTTCAGGTCGGTCGGTGTTTCGCGGCGTGAACACGGCGGGCGGAGCAGAAAATAACTCTGAGTAAAGAAGAGGAATAAGTTTTGTTGTTTTAGGTGGACTGTCCCTTTAAGAATGGCTCTGACTGGACAGACAGATGGCGATGAATCGGTGCACAAAAGGTTCAGCTGCTTCGAACTTTCTGTCAGTCAAAACAGATGAAAATGTGACGCAGGCAGACACATCATCATCATCTGACTGTGCTCTGACCACCACACACAGAGTACTTCAAAATTTTACTTTAGTATACTTGAGTAATTTTACTTCTCTAGTTTTGTTCAACCCACAATCGTACAAACATTTTCACCTTCTTGCTTGGATTCAGATAAGAAGATTGCCATGGTGGAACTTCATTTACTCGAGTACTGCACTTAAGTACAAATCAAGGTACTTCAAAGTATTTCCATTTAAACTTTATACACTACATTTGTCAAACAGCGTAATTTAACAGTTACTTTTCAGATTACAGTGTTTTATCCCCTTCCTGTCCAGTGAAAACCACGTTATCTCCACATGTTTTGGATTGTGAATGATAAACTAAAGGATGAAGTGTTTTTCCAAACCCGTTCTCATCCTGGGGCGACACATATAAACGCTTTTTAACGACCTGGGTACCCTTTAGCATCAATTTTTTGTAAGTATAGTGCTCCATGATCAAGTTACCAATATCCAACATCTGGGTAAATTTTCAAAATAAAACGTTGTGAAACTTCGCAATGTGGTTAGGATTAGGCACCAAAATTACTTTGTTAGATTTAGGAAAAAAATCCTTCTCGTTCTTTAGCTAAATACACTCCTCTTGGATCTGCTGAAAAATGCAGCAATACAAAGGTGAAAACGGCAAAAAGTTTTTCTGAGCTCATGAAAAGTTGACTTTTCAGAGACTTGGTTCTCAAGGACAGCGTCTCTACACACATATGATGATCTTATAGAATATGATAACCCTACAGCAGTAAAATGCAACATACACATTAATGCAGCAGGAATATTAATCCAGAAACATCAGATATTATACAAACACTGACAGGGACTTTACTGCACTGTGAGTACTTTTACTTTGGCTACGTTCAGACTGTGGGCCGATTTGTGACCCAGATCTGATCTTTTCATAACAGTGTGAACAGGCCAAGTCACATGGAATCAGATTTTTTTCCAGTTCAGATTTGGTCCAAATCCAATTCACGATCTTTTGAAATGCGACCTCAGCCTGGACGCTCAGTTGATGCGACTTTTACGTCACTCTAGAGCCGCGGGGAACGAAAAAGCTCCTCAAAAAGCGATGGGCTAATTAAACACGTGGCTCTCTTCCTCCTCTACTTCACTTTCATCTGCTAACAAATTCCCTTTCGTACACGTGACATCCACCGGACCGCAAGCTCTCTTCTGAGTCACGTGTGTGCTACTTGTGTCTGTGCAGACACAGTGGAGAGTCAGAAAGTTGTGAGGCATTTGCGTTTTACAGCGCCAGAATACAGTGTGACCACTTGTCATAATTCTGGAGAAATGTGACCCGTGAGAGGAAAATGGGAGGGTTAGCAAGTATGAGCTAACCGGAGCTAACCTGTTTAGCTAACCTGTTGCTCTTTGCTGACTTCTGTACATCATGCAGTGTGTGACATGTTATTCTTCTGCACATGCGAGTCACTTTCAGGCCGTGGACAGTCCACACTGGAGTTAATTGTCAAACAAAAAAATCTGGGGATCTGGGGAAAAACTGAGCATTAAGGTCTGCAGTCTGAACGTAGCCTTTGATACTTTAAGCTATGCTTTACTGCTAATCTGTTTGTACGTGAGTAAATGATCTGAGTGTTTATCGCACCACTGCTGCTCTGAATGTGTCACAAACTGCTAACAATCATTATTGTTTTGCTGTTTTCTGTGGCTTATTTTATCGCTGTTGTTGTTTTTATGGAGTCTTGTGGTCGTCTCCGTCATTTTTAACCACCACTTCACTGGTTTCAGAGCATCTTGCCAAGGCAATGCAGTTGAAAATCAGCCAGCTGACAAACACTGGCACGTTTACAGAACTGTTGATAAATGTGCTTTGTCCTTATAATATTATAAAAATAAATAAGTCAAATCAACAATTCTGGAGTGATATGTGATTAAGTGAGGAGCCGTCTTATTTGCAATTAAATTATATAGACCCAGTATTTGTATCTGAGATGATTTTGAAACTTGGCTCCCCTCTCAGGTCAGATACTCCACCACAGATAATTAACTAAATTACATATTTGATTATGTGGTACTGTACAGCAATTATGCCCCCCCCACTACCACAGCCTCTATGTTATGTGCTGTTGTGTGATTTGTAAGCGTAATAATACTGTTGTAGAGGGTTTTTTCCACGTAATGTCCTGTATAAATGTAAAACTGTTAAATAATACTGTTGGGACAAGAAATAATCATCTAACTCTGACAACAATGTGATTTTTCCAAAGTGTTGAACTCCATTATAATAATATATTTAATACGGAAATATTTCACATTATACCTTCTATAAGATATTTATCATTAATGAAGCTGCTAGTTATTAATAAGCTACAGTATAAGCTTATTTATTTTGGCAGGGAATCATGGATCAAGAAGTTAAGATGGATGTTTCTGTTTTAGGGGAGCTAAGCTAACAGTTTCACCCTGCTTCCAGTCTTTCAGCTAAGCTAAAAACATCCTGGACTTCTCTCTCTCTCTACTGGACGCACTCTCAAATCCATCTTCTTATCTGACTCTGGATAAGATGAAAACATGTCCGATCATACTAAACATAAGGTGAGTAATTTACAGTATTTGTTATGAATTCGGTCTCCTTCTGGGTAAAAGTCTGGTTTCTGACCCAGCTGTCTACCCCAACCACCTCCTTCCTCTGACTTTGACGCCAGTGTGTTACAAACGGACACCAAGTGGGGTCTTGACTATGTGTCCATATATATATATATATATGAGAAATTGTTAGAGGGAACGGGTTGTTCTGACAAGCTGTTTGCTGTTTTGAGAGATGCTGATTTTTGATGCCATCTAGTTTTTGTTCCTTTGAATTCATTTATTGTAAGTTGATTTGGACAAAAGCATAGTGGAAAAAAAGAATAATTTTTTAAGCTGCAGCTTCATATCTCAGTAAACTAAATATCTTTAACTTTTTAACCGAGTGTGTGTTTGTGAACATTTTTTGGGTGTTTTTAATTACTATTTTCAGATCTGATAATTAATCAATGATGGTTACTGACTGCAACCATTCACATCAAATGTTGCTTATTTTTAAAAAAGCCAGGAATTAATCCAAAAATGTGAAGAGGCAATGCATTTATATGTGAAACTTAAAAAAAAGAAAAAAAGACAGAAACTGACAGGGTGAAGGTTTAATCCACCTAAAATCGAACTAAAACGAAAACATGTTTCAGCAATAGAGATTAAAAAACTGGGCAAATAAAACAAAAACCTGGCTCACTACCAGCAGCCATGAGCGGGAACATGTGTTTCGTTTCATTTGGATGACCTGACTCTTTAAAAGGGAGTAAAACATGAGGCAGATTTATTAACTGTCCGTGTTTCGACATCCTCACCTGAACTCTCTGCAGGTTCTCATTGTGAAACTCGTGACGTTGAGTTTGGAGAACATTAACCCTGTTTCTCTGCTGAACTTTAATTAGAAATTGATCACTCATAACGTTGTTTTATTTGTGAAATCCTTTTCCATCGCTCTCTTCTACCTTCCTCCTCCACAGACAGAATCGCAGGGTTCATTTTCCTCCACTTTTCAGCAGCAGACACTGGATCAGCGGGATTATCGAGGCCTCACTGCTCACACTGAAGCTCTTTGTGGAAAATCCAAATATCACTCTGCCTCCTCGGTTACCGATGATTTCACTAATCTGTTGCTAAGTGGTTAAGTAGCTCTTCTGGCTCTGGAGACAGGATACAGGTAATATCTGTCACAGGAGTGGTACTTGAGTCAATTGTTTTCGTGTGATCACAACTTCAGTGACCGTTATCCAGATCAGTTTCAGTTGGAAGTGAAAGAGAGCAATTTTTGAAAGCGACACAAATAATATAGCCAAAATTGTACTTATACAGGATACGTGTACACAGAGGGAAGTCTTACAACTATTTTTCTGGCCAACAACACAAAGCGATAGTTGTTTAAATGGGACTTAAGTTCATAGGTTCACCACACAGTCATATTATCCTAATTAACTTGCGTCCTCTACACAGTAATTTAGATTTCTTTTGGGACAGAGGACGTCTCTGGTGCAGGCCAACTGTTTTGTTTTAGTACTTAAGCACTTATTCTAGTTATCTATCATTATATTATTTAATGGTTTTTAGGGGGCAAACCTCAGATAGGGGGGTTCTTGACGCCCCGTGATTTCTGCGTATGTATGAAATATAATACTAAGGCAGTCTGAGGCTGTGCAGCGATTCAGAATGAGCGCGTAGACCATGATGTGTAACTGTACCAACTAAATCCTCTGTATCCGTATCAGTGCTCAGTACTAATGGGCGGGGCTTAGACTGGATTTGGACAGGTCTAACCGGAAGCTGGTAATTTAAGCCTGAAACTTATATGGGTTGATCGGAAGTCGCTATTTTTATTAGAAAACTATTTACTGAACAGCATCAGAGCAACGTTTTCAGTAAGATAACTATTCACAGAACAGGGTTAAGAGCTTTATGCACTGCTAGCTTGTGAATTTTTTAATCTCTATCTACAAAAAAATCATATATTTCATTTCACATTTTATTTATTGATTATATTTTGGGTGTATATTTGGTCATTTGACAAGTAAGAAATGTTAGAAAGAAATGTAGTGGAGTAAAAAACCCAAAGTACCAGAAAATGGAAACACTCAAATGTTATTTTCAGTGTGTGTGTGTGTGTGTGTGCCCCCTCCATAGCAATAACAACATTAAGCTAGCTGTCTCATTAATCAAACATGGAGCCGTCTCCTTCTCAGACATTAGCTGTTAATCTGGTGGCCACTCAGCTCTAATCAGTTGCCTGCTGTAATTAGTGGCCCGTCGTACGTGTTCAGCCTCCGCGCATAACAATAAAGTGATGGAAAATGAAAATTAACATGTAATGACTGCAAAAAAGAGAAACAATGTAATTAAGTTTCAGTGTGCAGACTCTTCAGAGGGAAAGAAGAAAAAAAAGCTTATTTTCGGGTTGTGTGTGAAAATCTGACAGGCTGTCAAAGCAGAAAGGGTTTTTAAAACACTCGTAACTGTTTCAAAACACCGCAGAGGAAAAGAGAAAAGCAAATCCAAGGCGCTGTTTTCTTCAAACACCAGATTCAATAAAGAACAAGACGGCCGAACCTAAATTGATTAATGTATGCTCCAAAATATAACATTAGTGTCAAGTGATTTTTATTCTGTGTTTGTTGTCAAATGAATAACAATAAATGTCAAAATGAGTTGTCTCATTGCCTTGAATAAGTGTAATTAAACATTTGGGGAATATAACGGGGCATAAATTGCGTTGCCCCCTAGTGGACTTAAACATGCACACAAACTTGCTGAGTCTGACAACTTATTTGGAAGAGAAACTAAAACCAAACCAAGTAGTTTTGTTTTGTACCTAATCAAACTGTGACATATTTTACGTCACGTGTTTAACGTCCTGTGACGTACGTCTTGTAGTTCCGGTCTGGTAGCCGGTCACCGAACTGGTACTTTCCAACGGTCATATATGTCGTTTTGGGGAAGGAACGGTCATATACAGTGGTGGACAGTAACTAATGTAATGTAATGTCATACTTTATTGCCAAATACACAAACATGTTGCAAAATTCATCCTCTGCATCCCTCAAGGGAGCAGTGGGCGGCCACGGTGCAGCACTCGGGGACCAACTCCAGATCTTTACCAGACTCTGGTCAATAACACTGACAGGAGAACCTAACATGTTTCAACCCACGCAGACACGGGAGGAACATGCAGACTCCACACAGAAAGGCCGGGGCAACCGGGGTTTGAACCCACAACCTTCTTGCTGTGAGGCCACAGTGATATCCACTGGACCACTGTTCCACCTACTTACTGCACTTAAGTACAACTCTGAGGTATTTGTACTTTACTTAAGGATTTTCTTTTCATGCAACTTTCTACTTTTACTCCACTACGTCTTAAAGAGAAATATTGTTCTTTTTCCTTCACTGTATTAATCTGACAGTTCAAGTAGTTACTTTTCAAAGTAAGCATTTTTCCACACGTGAAGAGTGTATTAAATATGATGTTTTGTTATAAATTAAAATCCAACAGATTATACAGCTGACAGACACAAAATTAATTGGCAACTATTTGGATCGTTTAAGTCATTTTTCATGCAAAAACAATTGATGGTTCAAGCTTCATGATTATTTCAAATATTTGAATGTAGTGTTAATAATGTTGCGGTTTGTACTGTTGCTTGGCCAAAAAAAAAGCATTGTGAAAGTGTCACTTTGGGCTCTGGGTAATTGTGACGGCTTTCAGAATTTTTACAAACAAGTGTGACGGAAGCCAGCGAGGCTGTGCAGTGAGCAAACCTCATTCCCCGACACCTTCAGAGACGCACTGGCGACCGACGCTAGTGCCCGTGGGTTTTAGCCTCCTCGTCAGCGTGTCCGCCTCCTGCACCCAAGGTCGCCGGTTCGAGTCAGGACCGTGCAGCATGTACTCGGGGGCAGCCGGTTACACAAGCAATTGATTAATGGAGAATAACCCGCAGATGAATTTGCAATACAGTACAAAATAGTTCAAATTGAGCTCCACCTCAACAACTATAACTGAAAAAATCTTGCTTTTACATGAATGCATGAGGAATAATAATCTCATGATAATATACTAGTACAACAGTCACAGGGGCATTTTTCTGCTTAAGTACTTTAAATACTTAAAGTAAAGTTTTACTTAACATTTTCAATCCTTTTACTTGTGACGGCCAGCTTTCACAGTGTGATACTAGTACTTTTATTTACGTAAAGGACATGAACACTTAGTCCACCACTCGTCATATGTGCATCTTTGTCGCAGGTCCCTGGGAGCACAGGGATGAGCACCAAGTGAAAGTGTTTTAGATAGACGATGTCTGAGCGTCTGACTGCTCGTGTTTCTTGACCTGTCAGAATTCTTTTTAGCGATCTCTAACATTAACGTGGTGAGAACACCGTTATTGTTAAAGATAGCAATCACTTTTCTTTAAACACAATGTTTGATGTCAACAAGCACAACAGTCACACACACATCCATCTTTGCTGTGGCCTAGCAACAGAGTTCTCACAACTTAAACTCGAATGCCTGCACCTGATCCCTGGTGCTGAAGTGATGACCCGACTGGTCCCATCTGAAGGGTCTGAACCCGAGTTTATCTCCAGCTCAGGGTGGCGTTTGAATATATAACTATCTGTGTGTTTATTTTGTCTCTATTTTCACATTTTTCTGATGTGTTTACAGACGACGAAGGCAACGCTGCTCACTTTGTCGACCGCTTTTCACTTTGTTTTTACACTGCAGCTGCAGAGCTACTGCCATCCACTGTCAGTCACACACACACAACCACACACACACTCACAAATAGACATGTATGTATGCCCTGCTGTGTCGTACATAAGGGTTCAGTCGGGGCCGGGGGTTAATAGCCGAGCTGTCAGTTTGATGTGCATACCTGTATGTGTCTGTGTGTTAATAATAGCTTGCTAGCTGTCATTGCAGATGAGGGGTGTGTGTCAAGAGAATGAGCTTTAAATGCTCCTCGTCAACTCGCCCGACGCACAGAATGACAGGCCTGCAGAGCATGTGAGTTAGCATATGTTAGCATGTGTTAGCCTTCCCTATAAAGAAAGGAATGTGGATTTCTAATACATGCTTAAAATATGTGTGTGCGCGCTCGTGTGTGTGTTTTTGGTGCGCGCGCACGCTCGCCAGTCGTCTCTAAGTGGAAAACATCGTGCTGAGCAGAAAAGCAGCTCGTGTCAAACTACCCATCATGCCGCATGAATGGCCCGCTCTCTCCCTTTCTCATTGCCGGCGCTATTATGAAAGAGCGAGCTGAAATATTATTATTCTGCTGTTATTAAGCTCCAACATGTCAAGTTTAAATCATTAGCTTTCCCTCAGAAAACACCAAAGACTGTATTCACACAAAACACCCGAAAATACGCTTTTCATCACAAAAAACATAATTTGCCTTCTCTTCGGTTGGAAAATCACACTGAACAAATGTTCCATTTCCTTATTTTTAAACTGAACCCAAAAGTTGCAATACATGAAGGTTTCTTTCCTTTCTTTCTTTCTCCCTCCTCCCAACCTGTATTCATTCCTTTTACTATATTCGGCCCTTTTTCTCCTACTCTTCACTGATCTTACTCTGACGTGTTATTGTGAACACACTGCAGGCTCAAAACACGCCAATGGAAATTCAGCTTCTGATTTTTTAAATTAATTCTCTATATTTTGCTGCTAATCCTCTAATGATTAGTAATGCAGCCCTTTACTAGATGCCACTTCTAGACCCTGTTCTTTGATATAGCTGTCGGAAACACCACATGAATTACACTGGACCAAAGCCAGTCACAACATCGACCGGGAAGGTGTCAACGGTCATCAACCAGCAGTCAGTCGATGGCAGGCTTCTCACCCCGCTTTCCAGTGTGGACCTTCAGAACAAGAAGAAATACTTTCACAAACATTTTGGTGTAAAGTAGTTTGTTCAAATCAGACTGAAATTAGCTCAATTTGCTGATGATGCGACTGAAAGTGCTTTGATTCTAACTACGTCATCGCACTTCAATAAATTGTTTGAATGAGATTTTCTCCAAAGTTGAAAGAGAACAACAATCTCTACGTCCAAAACGGCAGTTACTTTGTTCAAATGTGAAAGTTGGAGAAGCTTTAATACTTTGATCCTGCAAAAATGCAGGGTCACCTGGTAGAAAAGTTTAACATGGATCAACTTCAGCAGCAACACGCCAGCAAGGAGCTGCGTTGGACAATCTGCATACATACAAGCGCACGTTCCCGTCAGATTACTTTGTAAAAACACAGTTCTTTTAGTGTTTACCTCAAGATTGCTGTGACGAAAGACAAAATAGTTGCAAGTCTATGGTCCTGCGAATTTTGCCACCTGACCAACATGAGATCATGGGATGGATGTTGAGGTTTAGGTCACCATACATACAATCACAGACTTAGGTTTGGCGCACACACCCCTGTGATGGTTAGGGTAAGGGTAAGGGACATCGCAGGGCTAATATGGCCTTTAACACTAACATAGTTAGCTAGCTAGCTAGCTACTCACACTTTGGCTATCTAATGTAGCTAACCCTATTTAGCTAATGCTATGTAGCTAATAAGGTAGACAGTTAAGTCTAGCTAATGTAGCTAATGTTATACGCTGCTCAGAACAGTATGGTCTGGCGCTATAATGACATTGCTTAACCAACATAACAAACACAACCAATGTAACTTCACTAAAAAGATAAGTCAATACGTTATTTTAAAGTTAAAGTTTGGTTTAGAGCCCCCCCCCCCCATCCACCTGAACCACCTCCTTACTTGGACTGAGTATTTATATCTTACATAAGATCATCTTCCTGTGACAGTTTACAGTTAAAGAGGTTGTATAATGCTACTTTTCAGGTTCAAAATCTTATTTAGGGGTTGTACCAGAACAGGTTTACGTGGTTTCATTTTCAAAAAACGCCATATTTTTGTCAGACTGCACATTGCTGCAGCTCCTCTTTTACCCTGTGTGTTTGAACGCTTCGTTTTGGCAATGGAATGATACATCTTACCTCTACATGATCTTTGTTAGGAGTTGCACATGCGCAGTTCAGTTGAGGACTACTAGCCAATCAGAAGCTGAGAAGGGTCACTGAGAAGCCGGCAAACACAGCTTTGTTTCAGCTGTACGTGTTGCCGACAAGAGCTTGGCAACATGGACTGGAGCAAGAGTTTCAGAGCGGTGAGTTATTAATCTGTAACAAAAGGATCTTTCATCCATAAAGTTTTAACCGAGCTCTGTCTCTACATCACAGTAACAACTTTATGTCCACTGACTGCCTGGAGGGTAGCTAGTGTTTGGAAGGGAGAGGAGAGCTGTGTGCTGCAGCTCGCTGTTTCTGAGGGCGTGTCGGAGCAGCCGCTCGGCGAGCGTTACATGAGGTGACGTCACAGGGATGAAGGGAAGCGGCTGGACCACAAGTGAGCTGTTTTCAAGCAGGTCAGAGCAGAGTTTTCTGTGGGAGATGGGAACTCCTTTTGGGCTGGACTCTGGGCTTTTTCACTTTGCAAATCTATTACGTGCACAAAAACATCTATAACTCAAAAAGCTTAATACAACCTCTTTAAATGGTATGCCGTATAAGTACAGGCTGACCTGACAAACTGACAAAACAAGTGGTGACCCCTGAACTTTGTAGTAGTGCCACCAGGAGGACAAAATTGTCACACAAAAATTATAAAAATGTCTTGCAAAGACTCCCATGACACTCCACAGGTTACTATAATCTCTGATGACCTTACATTGATGTCTGAGAGATGAAGAGCTGGAAAGAATTCAGCATCTTGCACTTCACAAGCACTTCACCAGGATAAACCACCGTATGTGGGGACTCAAACCCGTGACCTCAACCAGCCGCAGGATCAGCTAATGTTTCCTTGTCAGTGTGTTTGAGCAGCAGCTCGTCTAAACTCCCCGACTCCTTCTGTGGAGCCCCGCCGAGCCCGGAGCAGCCGGTGTCAAAGTAAGCCTTCAGCCAGATGAATGGCCTGCAGCCTTTTGTTCTCCCCCGCTATTAAGAAAGACCACGCTGAAATATTATTATTCTGCTGCTCCGAAATATGTCAGATTAAATCGTTACCTTCGCTGAGCCACACACAAAAGGCACAAACACTAAAGCACTTTACAGACCCAGTCCAGGATGTTTTTAGAGTTTCCTGAAATATTATTATAGAACCATTGTTAAACTGCTCGGCAACATGACAGCTTAAATCATCACCTTCAGCTGCGGAAAAATAAAAGGCGCAAATGTGCTGTCGAGACTTAAAGTGTAACACGGAGTAATTTCAGTTTTTGAATCGCAGCCAACAGCAGGTTGCACAACTGCATAACCCAAGCTAACCTAACCTCGCTGACTGGAGTTTAACATCCACTCACCAGCCTGTCTGTCCTGTAACAGCATAAATAATAAGCGTTTAGGCATTTAAAGTGTCAGAGAGGAAACAGGAAAAGCCTCAGTCTCTGCAGTCAAAATGAAAATGCACTTTGAAAGCATCCAGCTTGTGTAACATGATTGAAACAAGATATTGGCAATGCAAGAAAGGGACTTCTTGGTTAAACCCACAGCAGGTAACTTAAGCTAAGCTACCCGCAGTGACTCTGTAAAGGTCGCGATAAGCTTCACACAACAGAGTATTGTCCGAACTCAGGTGTTTATAGCTTTTGTTTTGTTTATATGTTCTGAATGTCCACACTGGAAGGGGCTTTCATGCGGTCTCTGCTGGCAAGCAAAAAAAAAAAAGAAAACTAAACTCAAACTCTGCCTACTTTAACGCCTCCACACAGCTGACCGATCACTGTGTAAAGTGGTTATGATTGTCAGATTTGGAAAGTTATAAAAATTGTTGGACTCGGCCCCCCTTACAGGACGAGGAGGAGGTTTCAGATGCTGTCAGACGGTTCAAGAAGAACTTTGTTTGAAACAGTTAAACAGTTCCTGCAGCTGCTTTACAGGAAAACCTACAATCAACTGATGCTGACAAAGTCCAGCTTCGACTGACGGATGCTGAACCCACTTTGATGGACATCATCTGTCAGTGTTTCATAACGTTTCTACGACGATGTATTAGGGATAATTAGGGGCAATTGTGGATATAAAAATAAAGAAATTACGGAGCCGGGGAAAATTTATTAGAACAGTCATTAATAATACAAGACAGAGTCATGTAAACATAAGAGAAGAGGTGGAGCTTTCACACAGGTAGGCAGATATTATCTGCATAACTTGCTTTTAATAACACAAGCACATTTGAAAAATATTATTTTTTTGTAAATGTGACTTTAATATCAAACGCTGACTGAGTTTGTTCTCAGACTTTAGAATTTCAGACAATATTCCTGTTTTTTTCTTGTAAATTTAAGAACGTTGGCCCAAAACCAGTCACAACTTCGACTGGGAAGGGGAAAAAAGAAATCAGCAAGGAAACAGTCGATAGCAGGCTTCCTTATACCCCGCTTTACCGTGTGGACTTTCAGGTAGAAACACTTTAGATGTGGTGCGACCACATGTCAAACACATTTTCCCCCAAAGTTGAGAGAGACCAACAGTCTCCGCGTGCAAAATGGAGTTTTCTTTGTTCAAATACGAGATTTGGAGCGGCTGTACGAACTGAGAATGTACTTTGAACCTAGAAAAAAAGTTGATGATGGGTCAACTTTAGCTGCAACACATTGTCATCCGTTTTTTGTGTGTGTATTCCTTTAATCTCAGATAATATCTCACACACCTAAGATTTTAATTGCAGAAATTGTAAGATTTTTCTCTGACTCGGTCATTTTATTTTATATTTCTACCCCTAATGGTCCTTATAAGCTGTCGTGCCACCTGTAGTCTATGATTAAAAAGTTTGAGCAACCTAAATTCCTTGCCAGAGGCTGCAGAAAGTGGTCGTCCTAACTGGGTTTACAGAGTGTGTTTGTGCTCTGCCTCTCACTCATCTCAGAAGGAACTCTCATTTTTTCCTCTCATCTCTAGATTTATAAAGTCGCTTCATAAATATAGAGTTCATAATGGATCCAAGCTGAGTCATTTTCAACACCACCGGATTCGTCGTCACCTCAGTTCGTCTCACGTGGAGAAAATTTGCACCTGTTCACAGCCACTTTCGTCTTTCCAGTGACTTTGAATGCAGTCGTGCCTCATCTAAACTTTGCCTTGTGTTTCACCTTCGTGGCTCTAGAGAGGAAAACTTTACCGTGGGTGATTTTAAGTGTTTGTTGTTTGTTTGGTGAGGTACAGTGGATAAAGATTTAAGTAACAACGTGGCCTCTCTTCTTGCACCACCGTCGTGTCTTTTTCCCGTTTAAGGATCTAAGAATAGAAAAGTTTTCACTGTTTAGTTCTCTGCTGTGTAATGAGCCTCACAGATTTGCGGTGCTGCTGTGGACTCTCAGTCTCATCAAGGCTTTTATTTTGTTTGTTTTTTTGTGTTACATAAAGTCTCTGAACACCTACAATCAAAAGTAAACCCTTGTTTTGAATATTCCGGTCCTTTCTTTAACAAAGCTGCTCCGTGTTGCCTCAGCAGCACTGAGCCACTTGCGAATGAGTTCGGATGCTGTTTGGAGTAGAAAAGCGCCTGCAGACGGAGATGCGGGGCACAAATTCACACAAACACGTCCTCAATAAAACTCCACAGAAAACACAGATATTACCACAGTTGGCACAAGCTGCATTTTCCAATACAGCTGTCTCTGTGGGAGCCAAGTTTCTAGTGGGAGCCGTGTGTCCAACTGGCTGCTCAACAATAAACTCGTCGCCGTCAATCAGCCAATCACTAACAAATGTCACCTTGTTTTCAGCTGCAGGCTCTCAGTACTTCTCTTCTGGGGCCTCTCACTGTCATTTTGCAGTTTTGAAATTGCCAGAATGCAGCAATAGCAAGCTTTGTTCTTTTAAGGGCCATACTGGTGTTTATTTTTGCACCATTATCGAAAAGCTTACCGGAGCTTTTTAGATTGACAAACTCATTTTTCTGCTGCCTTCCAGGCTTCCAGTGGTGTCCTTTTAGTTCAGTACAGTGTGACAATCAACAGACAGACACTTGAAACTTACTGGAGAAATTATCCCATTGCATTAGGTGCACTAACATTTTTACTTTCCCCAGTAGTGTAAGGGATAAGTATTTCCAAAACAGTGATAATATCACTAGTGCTGGGCAGCGATAAAAAATGTTTAATCGCAGTTAATCACATGGGTTTTTTTTGCAAAATTGAATATTGAATTCTAAAGTAGTGTATTGCGCACTTTTAATTTAAATGTACTGCTATATACATAAAAGTGCAATAACATGTGGTTTGCAAACAAATAATTTTTCATTCCCTTGAATTGAATTGATCTTTTTGTACGCGACACGCAGCAGAAATCTGTTTAAATCTGTGTATCTGTTTTTGTTGTTGTCCTAGACTGCCATCTTTTGATGACGTGTATGTGCAAATGCCAGGCAGGTCAGGGGTAGTTTAAGTCGGCGGCTCGCCAAAAAGCTAAACGAAGAATGGAGGCAGAGACAAGGCAGATAGGCGTTCTTTCAACAGCTGGATCATAGCCTGCACTGTGTAGCATCATCTGGTTTGAGAGGCTGCGGTGTTTTCAGTTTGTCGTTGACTCCTAAAGGCTCGCGCAGGCTACATGTCTTATACGGACGGAAGATCGCCATCCTGTTCAGATGACACGACTTGCTGTCTTGTGATGGAGTCTTGAAGTCGTTGTGGCGTTCACACTACGTGACTGATCGGTGACAGGGGGTCACACACTACACGAGCTGACAACGACTTTGTCACTGCTATGGCAACGAGGTTTATATTAATAAAAAGGCTCAGGCAAAAGACTTGTCATTTCATGAATTTATTCAAGTCTTCTGCAGAAGGAACTCACAGGGACACACACGCATCAAAGAGTAGTTTTATTAATATAAACCTCGTTGCCATAGCATCACAAAAGCTGGTCTTCAAATCACGTTTTGTCAAGAAAACACACGTGAGAAGCAAACGAGCAAAACTGAAGGTGAAGAGATAAACATAAAGACAAAGATTATGTGTGAAAGAATGGATTAGCACACGCAGGTAGCAGGGATCGTCTGAGCTACAGAGAGCTGCAGGTGAATAAAATGTGTTTTGCAGTGAAAAGTAGCCGCCTGCTCTGCCAGCTGCCTGCTCTCATTGGCTGTATGTGGATGTCTAGTCATGAGAAAGTAATGTCGGCCATTTTGATGCGTGGTTGACTAGTTAACACATAACGACTGGCGATCGTTAATTTACCCCTGATCACAGCCTGGAGGTCGGCGAGCTTGCTGACTGGCAAACCGGGTTTAAAATCGTGTAATGTGAACTAGGCTTAAGGTTAATTATTGTTCCAATAACATGGATTAAATTCTAAAATGAGCTGGCTTAACAGGTTGTCCGTCTCCTTTTTGGAAGGGGCCGGCTGGTGGGTAATAAGTAAAGTAATATTATTGACTTTTAACGGAGTATTCAGGAAAAAGTAGGTGTGATGTGAAAAAGACAATATTTAAGTACATAATTATCTTTGCCAAACTCCCCCAGCTGTCACAACAGTGTAAAATATCACAGAAATATACAGTAAAAACATGAATCAAAAGAAAAATCTATACAAACGCCTCAATTTGCCTAGTAACTTACTAGGCAGTAGATCTTCAGTGTAAACCTTCATGTGTAATGTGTCAATATAGAATAACTCTTCATCAGGTTATTAAAAAACAAAAAATATTACAAGTATCTTCAGGATGTTTGCCAAGTTTTTAGCGATCTGGTTGCTATAATGTTCCAAACTCAAAGGGATTTCTCTGCCAATCCTTTGCAAATGTGAGTCTGACTTTGTTTTATTTATCTGCAGCCATGTAAAAAAAAATACCTTCAAAAGGACCTGAAAACATTTATTTTCTTAATTCAATAACTTACACTCTATTAACTGCCAAATTTACAACAGTTTTAGTTACTTCACATGAGAGCGTTCTGCTTTTCTCTGGGGAGAGGGCCTCAGTTGGAGAAAGGTAATGTCACACACGTATTTATGTACAATCAGGATATAGCCTAATTTGAATATGATCAGATCAGATGGGTTGTTTAGTCATTGTCAATCAAATCTGATCAAACCACAGTTCACTGTTTAGAGATACTTTATTACTATTAAATAAAAGTCCTGCATCAATTTACAAAAAGTCAAAAATTTAATAAAAAGTACAAGTTGTCATCATTGGATTATAATTACTGATGCATTAATGTGTTCATCACTATAATGTTGCAACTGCTAAAGGTGGAGCTCACTTTAATGAATTATATTTCGCTGGCACATCGAATTTATTTGCTGATTATATTTTGTATCAATAAGCCAAACCTGCAAAGTAACTATTGCAGTAAAAAGCATCATAAAATGGAAATACTCCAAAGTATAACATGAGTAAATGTACTTGTTCTTTTTCCTCATACCTGTACTGTGCAGTTATACATTTATATTATTCACCCTAAACTATACTGCTGAATGTATTTTTGTCCTGTGCAATGATGTTTATTTTTAGGCGCCTCTACCTCCTGCTGCCACCTGTGCAATGTTCAACAAACGCATGATGTGTACTTTTTTCCTACTTTTTTCTAATGTGTATTTGTTGTATCTGCTGTATCTGAAGTTGTGGTAACAAGTGAATTTCCCCAGAGTGGGATCAATAAAATCTTATCTTTCCACCACTGACAAATGAGACGAGTCGCTGCTACAAACCGACAGCTTGAAAAGTTCTTCACCTTCCCATCTGCCTCCCTCCTCTTCATCTTTCATCTGGCTGCAGTGACCTTTGACCCCTGACCCCACACCGATCCCATCTGTAAACAGACATATTTAGCGCTCTCCTACTGGATCTCGCTCCTCTGCCTGGCCTGCTGCGAATAAAAATCTTTTTTATCACCACTAGTTTTAAATAGTTGATCTGAGAATTTCGGTTTCCTTCCTTTGCTGTTGACCCCCCTTTTATAACTCTGAGCTGAAATGATTGGAGTGTAAAATGTAAATGTGAGTGCTCATGTAGCACGCCTCTTTACTTGCAATTTGGAGGAGAACGAAATTCCGCAAACTCCTTGAAAACTCCTCGAACGCGCCACAATCTTTCAAATCACTGCACTTCTGCAGCATGAAATCAGTCTGATTAATTAAGTCTGCTGACAGCTTCACCGCTAATGTTCACGGTTCGTCACATTTCACTGCCAAAGAAACAGAACAGAAGAGGGAAAACTTCTGTTTTCTGTGTTTACAGTTACCACATCTGTTATTCTGAGACGGCTTCAGTGAGGAGAGAGAAGATAAACATCAGGATAAAAAAAAATTGTGTTAAAATGTTTTAGATTTAAATTATTAGCTAGTTCTACTTTGCATTCCTTTTGTTTGCTAAGAATAACAAATAATTTTCCAAATCAAAGACTGAAATAATAGACATTTTTCTTTGTAGATTATTTAGACGCTTACATGAATTTGATTCCCTCCATCCCTTCCCTTCATTTCAGAAAACTAAAATTGTGCTGCAATCAACATATAGCCAGTTGACAAAAAAAACTCACACTGGCTTTTATTGTAATCACATGATCTTCGTTGGCAGATGAAGTTTGTCAAGTTTTTTTCTAAGCACTGAAAGAACTTCATCCTCAACATTCAGTCAATTACATTTTTTTGGTCAAAAACTGAAAATATCCTGCTGATAACGGTCAAGTGCTGGAATTTAATGTAACATGCATGTAAGAGAAAAATGTATGTATGTTCGAGACAGTATAGTGGGAAAGGAAGGCAGGTCCTTCATCGTGCAGTGATTGGCTGATAAGCTCAAGTTGTGCCTGATGGGAGGGGGCAAGGAGAGCGTGATTTATGCTGCATTCAAGTGCTCCTTGCATGGTCCCATTCCCTCATTTGTGAAATCAGTCTCCAAGAAGTCAAGATTTAGTGGCATCTAGTGGTGAGGGTTGTGAATTGCAACCAACTGTCCAGTCTACCACTGCCCCCTAACCTTAAAGAAACCTTAAAGAGCGTAGGACCGAACCGTTCTCATCTCAGGGCGTCCAATACCAACGCTTTCAGAAAAAGTGAGTTATATTCACTTAATTATTCAGTAAAACCACATGTTATTGGGACTTGGCCACTGACACATGGAAAATGTAAGCCAAGAGGGTGAAACACTGTCACTGTTTCTGCATCACAGTCCACTGTGAAGCACACATTAGATAAAGTTTATGCAAACATTGACAAGAGAAACATTCATTCTCTCTGTGATAATAAATACTCTGAAAACTCTGAATGACATTAAAAGAGTCTCACCCACCATCTAATGGTTGAAAAAATTGCTCCGATGCAAAAGCTATTTGCCGACCCCAGGAGTATATTATTACGTATTTGTCTGCGCTGCCTGAAATTCTATCAGGAGTAGAAGTGTCTGTCCGTTTTCAGCTTCTGTAGAAACATGGCGACGCAACGTGGCGATGTCCATGGAAGGAGGGACCCGTGGTTGTTTGGATATACATGGCTCATTCTAAGGTAATAAAAACCATAATGATTTATTATGTAAGGTCTTTACACACCACTGAAAACATATTTATGGATATTATATTGCATTTATTATTTGCTAAGTGTTAGTAATAAACACTATATGGCAAGTCTGTTTGAACTGCAACTACAAAAACAGCATAGAGAAATTTCAAAATAAAAGACCATGCACAGACTCCTGATCGTATATCAACAATAAACACAAACAAAACAGACAAAAAAATAAACTGTTTAACTACGTAGCCTACTTAACAAAGGTAGAAGCACAAAAATCATAGACTAACAACCAAATCTGAGCAAGTCAGCAAAATCAGGCAGGCAAAACACTTCTTCTGAAAAGTTCCCTGTGCAGTGTGCAGCAGTGCAGAGGACAGACCAAACCGGGTCGCAGAACGCTGTGACCGGTAGTCGAAGCACAAAAAGGACAAATGAACAACTCGTCAACAACTTCAGGCAGGAAAAACTCTCCGATCATGAAACACTTTCGGTGAAATTGGAAGCTGCGCAGCGGACAGTTAAAGTTTAATTGATGTTATGCTGGTCTGTCCACACATACTAGCACTAACGTTTGCTAAAATGTGACAGTTAAGGTGAGACTCTGTGTGAAAACACAATGGCAGAAAGAAACAGAAACAGATTTGGGAGTTCCAGGTGAACTTGGGGAAATCCTCAAGTCACTGAATTTTTCATATTTCAATAAAAGCCATGGCCAAATTCTGCTACTATCCCTGAATGAATGGAAGAGTGATGTTTTGTATGCAGCATAAATCACGCTCCCCTTGCCCCCCAGAGATGCTCACAAGTCTATCCAGGCTGCTTATAAAACTGCATAGCTATAAGGAATTCTGTTCACAAGTCCCGCACCTCAAGTCTGAGGTCTTTTGAAGACAAGTCCCAAGTCGAGTCTGAAGCCACTGTGCGTGCAACTTAAGTCAGACTCGAGTCCGAGTCTCTGACTCAAGTCCACATCTCTGTTGCCCTCTCTCCTCGGAACAGACTCGAGCTTCTCAGATAAACAACATGTCTCTGGTTTCAAAATGTATTCATATGAGAGTGAAAATGTGCAGGTGTAAGAATGAAAATAAATGAATGTGAAGAGTGAAAATACACGTATGTGAAAAGAGAATGTCTGTATGTGAGAGGGCTGACATGCGGACTCATACGGCTCCTCGTAGCTGAAGTTGACAGCGCACTGACTGTGACGGATCACCTCTGTGCAGGAACTTTCTGCAAGTTGATGTTTATAGAAAATAACTGAAAGCGACAGCTGCCTAAAAGGAAGTAGATCAATCTAAAAACTGATGGATGGATTATCAGTTTACACATAACTAGAGTTTCAAAACCTTGGAAACATTAGTTGAAAAACCAGTCTCACCTCAAGACTGTGACGTCGGATCATATTGTCGATATCTTTTGGCATGAAAGTACCTGACCTTAAAGCACAATGAGTTGAGATTATTTTTCTGGCTACAGAAATAGAATAGCCCAAAACAAGTACAAACATTAGTAGGTTCCTTAAAAGAAATTCTCAAAACATTAAATTAGTCACGTATGTCCTTAGTTCAGGTATGAAGCGAGAGTGTGTTGGTGTCTCTGGTAGAGAATCAGTAGCTGAATTTGTGTTCTTGGCTCTTCTTCGCTCTTTGTTTGTCCACACATTTGCAATCCCGACTTAACGCCCTGGATACCCCTTTAGCGTAATTTTTAAATGTTAAGGGGTCAATGGTCAAGTTAGCAACGATACATATGCAACATCCGGTTACAGTTTCAAAATAAAATGCTAGCATTAAGAAACATCGGCATTTTGAAACGTTGCAATTTGGTTAGATTTAGGCAACAAAAGTACTTGGTTAATGGTTAGAAAAAGATCAAAAAAGGTTCAAATAACTACGCAGGTCAGTTAACATGTAAGTTAACAACAACGCCACTTGCGTAATTTACCTAATCTGCTTAACTTTAATAAAAATATTTATTGTTGACTTTATGTTTCACACGGGACACAAACACTGCTTTCCCGGTCCAGGTTCTGGCCCCTCCATCCACCCCCCCTCACTCAGTCTTTTCTGTTATCATAAACCTTCCTTTGCCGTCAAAAGCTACAGCACTTCAGCCACTGTGTTGAACTATGACGCTATAGGAATCCCCAGTGCTTTACAAAGAGACGCAGATGGGTCTCGACCATGCGCCCATATTTGGACGTAGTCGTGGAGTGAGAAGTCGCAGCTGGGCGGACTTGTTCCATACATGCGCAGTCCGTTGGTGCACTGGCGTCCGCACAGACCCTACGACGCGTACCCCCCTCGCATGGCGATTTTTTTGTCTTGCGGACCCTCACGGGCGTGGAAAGTACAATCCTTGCTTGAATAGCCAGCTATTCCTTTCAGGAGCTGGTGGAGACATAAACACGACTCCACGTGAACCATCCTGTTGACTCAGTAACTGCTGGATGTGAAAAATGAGCAGCTGTTTGCCAACAAGTTCAGTTTAATGCAGGATTAAATTATTGTCAGCTGCTGTGTATCGTATGATGCCAATTTGTGTTTTTTAAATTAGTTTAAGTTTATGTGGGCAAGGTGCACTGTATGAACCAGTCGTGCTGTAGAATTCAGAGGCATATATTATAGTTTTTACTCCTTTAAATTTATCTGATTAACGTTGTTACTTTACAGATCCAGATTATTAACAAATTAAATATGATCTATTGTTATAGATTAAGCTACACCGTATATAAAGTAATTAAAATGAGCTCCACCTTCACCAGCTGCAACAATGAAGTAACAAACACATTAATCTATAAAAACATGTTATTCTTGAAACTGGTCTTTCTGCCATTACGAGTATTTTTACTTTTGCTACATAGAGCTTGATGCTGAAACTTTTGTACTTTTCTACACTGTGGTATTACTGCTTTTACTTAAGTAAATGATCTGAGTACTTCTTTGTACAGTGTGAACTAAACTAAACCGGACTTGAAGTGAGAAACGAGGTCAGAGGGACAGAAGTTGTTTCTGATCTGTCAGGACGTCCCAGAAGCAAACCAACTCCTCTGGCCTGTGTGTGTGTCGTTCCCATTGGACGAGGAGGATTTCATCACACGCTCGACCGCGTGTTGAGGTGAAAACGTTACGGCCGTGGAGACAAACAGATCCAGATACTGACAGTCCCAGTCTGACCATTATTAACTGAACCAGCAGCCTCACTACGCTAACTAACCCTTTTCACACCCTCCCCAACACACACACACACACACACACACACACACACACACACACACACACACTCCTGTTTAGTACAAAGCTGCAGTTTGACAACTGACAACTCAATAAGGCCCTCAGGCCTCAGGCTTCTGTGTGTGTGTGTGTGTGTGTGTGTGTGTGTGTGTGTGTGTGTGTGTGTGTGTGTGTGTGTGGATGAAGGGCCAGACGCACACGTTACGGCCCTGAACACCTACTGCCCTCTAGAGGCAGCTGACTGACGAGTCAATCAGTCAGGACTTCATTTCAACCTGAGAGGTCAGACTTGCAGCGAGTCCTTGTTTACGCTGCTTTCAGCTCTCACTGCTTTAACTCTCAAACGTACCCTTGAGCATTCTGAGCTGCTGGTTTATACTTTGACCGAATCGGTTTAACAGCTGGAAGTGTATTTTAATTGATGCTAATTTGAGCTGAAAGTTTAGTTATGAAGTTTTGTAGTTGTCATGTTTACACTGTATTACACATATTATTCTTAAATACTTTTTAAAGGCTTTATGTTCACCTTTGGACTTTTATAGTTTACATGGGTCTGCAACTAACGATTATTTACTTTATCAACTAATCTGCAGACTATTTTCCATAATCAACTAATCGTAAGTCTATAAAATGTCAAGAAATTGTGAAAAATGCTCATCACAATTTTCCAGAGCCCAAAGTGACGTTGCTTCTTTTGGTCCAAAACCCAAAGACTCTTCATCTACTGTCATGGATGACAAAGAATAACAGAAATTCCTCAATTTAAGGAGATTAAATAAGCAAATTTTTTACATTTTTGATTAAAAAATGCCTGAAACGATTAATCGATTATCAAAAATAGTTGTCAATTAATTTTCTTTCAACTGGACTAATCAACTAATTGTTGCATCTCTAATATTATGTAGTATTTGGGAAATGAGAAGATGGCAGAAATATATATATATATATATATATATATATATATATATATATATAGATATATATAAAATGTGTGTTTTGAAAAAAATGACAAAGTTATGGCAATATGTGAAATACAGGTTTAAAATGATTCTGAAGCTGAAAACAGAAAAAGGAGGAGATGAAGATGAGGAGAGCATGAAAAGGGAGGATGCGAGGAAGATGGAGAGAAGAAAATAGGAAATGAGGGATGGCAGATGAGACAGGGAGGAGTGGGAGAAGAAGGGATGAAACATGGAGGTGAAGGAGAAGGAGGAAGAGGAGCAATTTAGAGAAGGAGAGAGAAAGAGGAGCGGGGAAGGAGAACAGGAAGTGAGGAATCAGGGAGGGAGGAAGAAGACAAAAAGCAGAGAGAAGGAGAACAGAGCGGAGGAGAAGTTGGCCTGCTGTCTTTTCTGATGCCTCTCCTCTTCTTTCCTCCCGTGTCCTCCTTTCTTCTCCCCTCAACTGCTTTTACATCTCCTGCTTCTCCTCTCCTGCCTTCTTTTCATTTCTGCCCTCCTTTTTGTCCTTGTTTCTTTTTTCAGCTCCCTTTCCTCTCCTCCTTTATCTGTTCTTCCTCTCTTACGTTCCTCCTTTCATGTCACTCTCACAGTCCTCTCTTCTTCTGTATCCCAAACATTGTCATCTCCTCCTCTCCTTCTCCTCCTCTTACTGTCTTTCCTCTCTCCACTGATGGCCTCATACTCTTTTAATTTCTTTCTTGTCCCTTTCATCCTCTTCTCTTCTTCCATGTGACCTTTACTCCTCACCTTTCCTTTATCCTCTCCTTTGTTCCTTTCATCATTATCTTAGCCTCTCCTCTTTCCTGGAAGCCTTCTCTTCTCCTTTAGGGCCTCTCCTTCCTCTCTATCTCTGCTGCCTCTTCCCCCTTTCCTTCCCCCTTTATTTCCTCCCCACTTCCATCATCTTCTTCCTCCTTGCAGCCTCCTTTCTTCCCTCTTCTTCCATATTTCTGCTGCCTTTTTATTCCTCTCATCTCACCCTCTCTCTGACCTCTGTCTCCTTTCTTCTCATCCCTTTTGTTGAGACTTTCCTCCTTCCTTCTTCTCTACCTTCTCTGCTTTCCTCTTTTACCTCTCTTTCTTCTTCTCTTCTCTCCTTTTCAACTTCTCTTTCTTTGTGTTCTTGCTCCTCCTAATTTTCTCCTTTTCTCCTCTCTCGGCTTCTTTTTCCTTCACCACCTCCACTGCCTCATCTGCTCACTCTTCCTTCCATCCTTCCCTTCATGGCCTTCTGTCCTCCTTTGTGGTTCCTTCTCCCCCTCCTTTCCCTTTTTGAGACCTCCATCCCTCCTTCCCGGCCACCTTCTCTCCCACCCGTCCTCTTTTTCCTCCTCCTTTTTCCATTTTCCTGTCTGTCTTTAACTCATCCCCTCATCTCTTCTCCACTTCTTTCCTCCCCCATCTCTCCTCCTCTGCCCCACTCTCACCTCTCCTGTCTTCTGCTCCTCTCTCCCCCCTCTCTCCCCCTCTCGGTTGGGGGCCTATATTGTCCCGGTCTCGGCTCTCTGTGGGAACAGCTCCTCTGTTTGTTGGCCAATAGGTCCAATTCAGCCAGGGCCCTTTTAGAAAGACCAGCACCACAAAAGCCAACGGGGAAACGACCCCCCCCACCACTGCCGATCAACGTTTTCTTACCCCCCTGTCTCCCCCACTGAGGCCCTCTAAGTTTGTTTAAGAGATTGAGGGTCCAAAGAAAGAGACAGAAAGAGAGAGGGACGGAGAGAAAGCGTCCACCCATTAAGGTAATTATATAGAGCCTGTGTTCCCGTGAGGGCCCTTAATTGATGTTAATGTTTGTCTAATTGGGGGGATTGGGGGGAGGAGGAGGGGAGGTGGGGGAGGCAGAAAGGAGGAGGAGGTGAAGGTCCTCCTCAAAAGGTCCCTCTTCCTCACAGGACAAGGAGCACTTTTCAGTCCTCCCTCCTCCTCTCTTCTCTCTGTCGTTCACACCTTCCCACAATGGCTGTCACCTCCAGCTTTCTCACATTACCTTTTCTGCACAGACCCCCCCTCCCTCCTCCTCCCCCCCTGGGCAAACCGAGCAGGCTTCTTTTGGATCGCTGAGGCCTCAAACCGACCTGATTAAACTACATCAACACAACTAAATAACAAGAACCAAACACAAATATTAAAAGGGTCAGTTCAGCCAAACTATAAAAAACATTTTCATCTCCAGTGCTGGATGAAGTAATTAGATGCTTTACATGTTACATGTAAGTAAAAGTACTAATAGCACTGTAAAACTACTCTGTTACAAGTCATCCTACATTGAAATTGTTACTTAAGAAAAGTATAATTAGGAAAATGTACTTAAAGTCTATATATATTCTATTATTAGATAAATATTACTCATCCATTATCGTAAAATGTAATATTTGGTATCGGATTGCAACTGATGATTCTTTTCATTATCAATTAATGTGCTGATTATTTCCTCCATTAATCAAACTATTTTTTGGTTTGTAAAAATTGTGAAAATAGTGAAAAAAGCCGTCACAGTTATCCAGAGCCCAAAGTGACCACCTCACAAAGCTTGTTGCGTCCAACCAACAGCACACTCCTCAACATTATTAACAAACCTTACAATTATTATAAAATTTAAATACTCAAGTGTTCCATTAGAATAACTCTATATTTAACAGGATGTGTATTCCCCTTTCTCAGATAATAATAGCCTTTAGAGGACTGAATGTAGAAAATAGCAACAATTTTCAAAAAGCTTGAGAAACATAATCTGGTGTCGCAGAACATATTTTTGATTGTCTTGTTAATCATCTCGTGACCTCTCAGATTTGTGTTACGATTTGTCTCCTGGGGCCCAGATCCTAAGGATCCCGCTAGTTGTATCGATCCAATAAGGTAATTTCACATTTCAGATTCATTCTTCAGGTTTTGCTTCAACCCCCCAATACGATGGAGGTGAATGGAATTCAATTTGTGCTGCTAAGTGAAGAAAACATCCTGTCCTCACCAGAAAAACTCTCACTCAAAGGTGACTTAAAATTCGATCGCGCAGCAGCTTATTACGACCCATATTTCACTTTTTTGTTGGGCCGTGACCTCGGATGGCAGAAGAAGTCTGGTGATGTAAAGAGCGACAAAGTTTGCATAACGAGGTGGTGGAGTGAATGGATGTGTCAAGGAAATTTAGGACTTTCACTCATGAGAGCGAGGTTCCAGTCCCGTGTGAAAGAAAGTCAAAGGTGACCTTTTGTAGAAGACTTACATCATGTCACTTACGTTATTTAAGTCACCTGACTTATGTAATGTATTTATTTTAACCCAAACCATGACCTTTTCCTAAACCTAACCACATCTGTCACGTCATATATGTAATTGTGTTTTTCATCGGCCTTATGTGTCGTCTTGGGACAACTGACAATCAACCTGTTTTGTTGTTTAGGTATGACAACATGTTGGAAGAAAAATAACGTGTCTTTTCTATCAAAACATTGTTCACTGTCATTACAGTGCAGATAATTCACCCCTTCCCCTGGGTTTTATTATAGGCCACTATTCAAATAAAACCCCCTTATTTTGAGAATTAGGAATTCTACAGTATGAAATAAACACGTGAAAAATGTCAAAAACCAAAAACTCAGGACAATCCCACTGTGATGGGTCGCTTGTAATTTAATAACTCAAAGGTGACTTAAAATTTTAAAACTTTGCACTAATGTGACACGGTTATAAACCAAGATCAGAACTACTAGAAGGTCCCACTCAGCATCAATTTGAAAAGACTAAAACTAAATTAAAAATGACCACCAAAAATGAGAAATGAGATGTTAATCAGTGAATAATGTGAAATTTTGAAGTGGCCTTTTATTGTGGGCAGCCTGAGGCGTTTCATTGTGGCCAGCCTAAGGCCTTTTATTATGGCCAGCCTAAGGCCTTTTATTATGGCCAGCCTAAGGCACACCTGTGCAATATCCCTGCTGTCTGATCGGCATCTTGATATGCCACACCTGTGAGGTGGATGGATTATCTCGGCAAAGGAGAAGTGCTCACTGACACAGATTTTGACAGATTTGTGAACAATATTTGAGAGAAATAGGCCTTTTGTGTACATAGAGAAAGTCTTAGATCTTTAAATTCAGCTCATGATGACTGAGGGCAAAAACAAAACTGTTGCTTTTATAATTTTGTTCAGTGTAATTACAACAGGTTCGTCCAGCAGCCAATAAAATATCTTGTTCAAAAGTTGCTTTTTCTGTCTGAGCTGTCACACACTGATAAGAAGCATCTTACATTAAGAAACGTTCTGTCTCTCAGTAATGCTTTCTGACCAAATTCATCTACAATCCGCTGAGACAGGAAGCAGAAACAAAACTACGAAAACATGCAGGCAGCATACCGCCAATTTATGATGATTGTTGTCTGTACAGTGTGAACAGGAAGTGCTAAGCAGCCAAAGCACCAAGACATTTTCATGACGCAGATGTTTCAGAATGTAAACATATAGGCTAAACACAGAAGTGTTCTACAAGAGGTGTACGTTCAGAGACGCTTGAAAACTTCATAAATTTTCCCCAGATGAGTTTTGCAGTGAGAAATAAAGCTTGACTGAGCTTTCACAGGTGTTATTTTCACCACATGATAATATTGATATTGAAGCCTGAAACTGTGAACACAGGCGGTAAGTTAGGGGGCGAATCTAAAGTGCACGCTAACGGGAAGAGGAAGCTTCTTTAGATTTTTGTCAATAATTTTCTCTTTTTTTTTCATCTTAAGGCATTTCAGACTTTACATTTATGTAGGACTCCTCTTTTCTAGCCTTCAAAGAAATGCATACAGCCCAATGCAAGTCTGTCTTTAAGTCTTCTATTTAACTGCTAACCTCCCGTTTATGTTTTCCTAGCTGATTAATTCAGGTACATGGTTAAAATGACCTGTTACATTATTTTGTTGGCAGACAGTTTATAGATTCATGCATGAAAAAACAATTTAATGCACAAAATGAAACAGAATAGAGAAAATGTTTGTGTACACTGACAGATACAGATAGCAGTTTTGCCCCAAAACAACTATCAACAATGAAGTGACAACTGACAACTAGACCCCGACACCGAGGAAAGGGCCTGACTTTAATTTGTAAATAACAGCCCTAACCTCACATAGGTAAAGTGCCCATGAAGAAAACCCAAAGTTTTAAAGCTCACAGTTTTATTTTCTAAACCAAAAATTTTTGTTGTGTTCAAAAAACGAGCCACAGGCGAGACATGTCGGTCATCTCATTGGCTTGTTATTGATTTTTCGTTGCTAAATCCTGTGATCTACCAGCACCTGACTGTTGTTGCTGTGCATGTGGAATTTCTTGTTTTATAGTCTCGGTAGTGTTAGTTCACATGGGTGCATGTGTATAAATCCTACCACTGCCCTACGAAGTTTATATTTTTACATTTGAAGCTTAAATTTTTATATTTGAAGCTTATATTTTACAACTATTTATTGTATTTTACTTTATTTTTCTTTTCTTGGCCAGCAAAGAAATAATTTCAGTGTGCAGGGAAACTTGAGCATCTGACAATAAACACTTCGAATCTTAAATGACAGCTCAGCCAGCAGCTGGCCACGGAGATCGCGTCAAAGTGGATCACCAAGTCAAACTTTTTGCTGAACTTGCTAGCTTAGCATTCAAAAAAAGAACCAGATTTAAACAAACCTCTGTGCATTGGGACAAAAGGTGTACCCAAATACAGAAATAACACAAAACAGTGAGAGAGAACAGAGGTTTTGATTTGGGAGAACTACGTGCTTGTGCTGAATATTCCACAGGTCAGCATCTAAACCTGCGTTAACGTCCCAGATGAGCCAGATAATCAGCAAAGCAAACAGAGTCACCTCAGGACAAAATGAACAACATGACAACAAACAAACAAATCAGTCTTCCTCCAAACAAACAAAGGAAACTGAGTTGATCCAGATGAACTCGAGCTAACTGACAGCAGCCATTGTGCTACGACGACACGCCGCTCTGACACAGACTGACAGCGATTGTTGGTTTGTGTAGGCCCCGGTGATGAAGATGAGGATGAAGGTGACGATGGCGGAGGGTGAAAGCCACTGTCAGCCTCCACCGTTCTCTGCTGTCATCTCCACCACCGGCAACCGCAACCGCCGCCGCCGGGCCCCGTGCTAATTACCGCTACATCTGTCTTTCTGCTTTTCCTTCTTCTTCCCTCCTTCCTCCGTTGTCTGCCTAACAAATAGTTCACGCCACCTCCCTCCCCTCCTCCGTCTCTCCTCTTTACTCCTCCTGACACGTCCCTGCGTCTCCTCACAGCTGGAGGCAGTGTCAGCGCCGCTCCATTGTGGATTGTATTTGCATGTTTTTGTGCGTTGCATGTGCGTGTTGCGAGGGAGCGTTTGGTATTAAGCGCTGGTGCATTTTTCTCTCTTCCCACATCTTCTCTGTATATATTTGTGTATGCTAATGAAGGATTTCTGTGCTGCCAGCCATAATGGAGCTGCTGGATAATAACCCTGCTAAACAAACTCAGCCGCAAACCAACAAACCAATTATCTCTGCTCTTGTTTTTTCAAGCCCACTGTAATTACTGTACGCTGGGGGGAAAAAAACCCAAGAAGAAGAAGAGTCGCGTTCAGTGTTTTCACTGTAAAAAAAAAACAAAAAGTGAGACAAAAATTAAGTGACTCAACACAAATCATGAGAAATAATCAGGTTTGATTTCATTTTTCAATCTAAACTCCTTAAGCTCGAAGCAAAGGCACCCCCCCCCACTCTCCCTTCTTCTTTAGTTCAAATTTACCCATCATTCCCATGGAGGGGGCTGCGAGGATCGACAGACAGACAACGAGACGGGCGTTAAAAAAAATGACAGCGTGACAAATAACCTTCCTCGCTTTCTGCCCACAAATTCGACCAAAGACATTAAAAAAAGCCTCTAAACTATGTCCCGCGGCCAAATGAGACACCTGTCCAAACCTCTAAAGACCTTTTGTGTCTTTCACAGATTCTTTGCGCTGCCTTCTAATTGGCTGGCCGGCCTGTGTGTTAGCGTGCATGGCATGCCCGGCTGCCGGGAAGGTAAAACAGGCAGGCGGGGGGAGCTGAATAGAAATGTGATTGTGTTGCTGTCAAGCGCTCCCACATGAACTCCCCTTTTCTTTCTCCACCCGGACAGAGAGGAGAAGTGTGAAGGGAGAGGGGGGGAGGAAGGGAGGGGGGTGGAAGAGAAGAAGAAGAGGAAGGGTGAGAGAGAGAGAGAAAGAGAGAGAGTGAAAGAGACACACTTCATTTGTCATCCAGCGGCCTGATTGGAGTGGCAAAGCCAATTCACATCTCGAGTGGAGTTCCCATCACACAAACCCCCTATACCAAACCTCACCTCCCCCCTCCTCACCCCCTGTATCCTGCCAATCAAGCGCAGCCTGTACAAGCTGCCGGTGTTTCGAGCTGAGAGCTTCATCATCATGGATTATGGGAGCGGTAATGACTCTCTCTCAGGGTCTGTAATAGCTGCAGCTAATGGGGAAGGGTGGGGGGGGAGAGAGAGGAAGGGGGGTTGGGGGTTGTGAGGGTCATGGGGAAGGTTGGGTGGATGGATTTGGAGGGAGGGGGGTGACAGCAGAGCTGTCGGTGTTGCCGTCACGACCAGAAGCTTCTAACTTTTTTTTGGGGTGATTTTTTTCACGTCGCTCAGCGAGTTCTGTGACTCCGAAAGCGTCTCGCAAGCAGCTTCTGATTGTCCATAAATACATTTTTTTCAAACATCTGAAAACCAGCAGCCATATTTAGGCTATCAAACGTTTTAGAATCACTGCCAGGGAAGGTACCGAAGCTGAAGCTCCGGGAAAACTGAAAACACGAGAAGTGAGAGCTATTGATGAAGCATCAACAGCGCCTGTTAGCGAAGAGTGAGAGGTCACTGTTTTATAACACTCAGCTGCAAAGTGATGTTATGAAGGGTGTGTTGTAGTTTTCTGACAGTTATATAGATTTGAAATGCAGAAAATAGCACCATTTTGTTACGTGTAGCCTTTATTTGTATAAGTAACGTTGGTCGGTTATTCACAAAGCATTCCTCAGACTGAGGAATTTATGTTTGGAAGCAAAAGTATTTTAATTAACTCCTACCTGTGCTGATATTCAGGAAAGCTGCAGAGGAGAAAGAAACCTTAGACTTGTTTCTCCCTCAGTCAGGTTAAGTTGTGGAAGAATGACCTGCTGTGAGTTAAAATCAGTTGTATTTGCATTATGTTTGTTTTTTTGAGAGATGTGTGTGTTTGATATATTTTTTATGTAAAATCTTATTTTGAAAAGTAACTAGTAACTACAGCTGATAAATACATAGTGCAGTAGTATGAAGTAGCATTAAATGTACTTTAAAACGGATGTACTGTAAACAGGTTCTTCATAGTAAATAACAGTGGGAGTGAATGGGCCTCCTTAGACTTTAATGCATTAAATAACTCATAACACATAAACTGTACATGGCTTCATAAGGAGATCTCTGTGTAATAGTGGGCATTTTGAAATTGTGTTTGTACCATATAAAATGGCTGAGATTTAAATACAGTGGATGCCAATGGTATTGTTTTAAAAACTTGAATAAAGTGTTATCAGTAAGACAGCTGGCATGTGAATCATGTTAGTTTTTCAGGGTAAAGCAGGACAAATTTACACACATATATTAGAATAAATAAGCTTATCATACATGTTTTTTTAAGTTGTAAGAAAAGGCATGGAAGCATTAAGTATGCAAGACGATGTGAGTAATTAGAAAGATACAAAAGACAATAAGACATGTTTAGAGAAAGTAATTAGTGTTGAAATGTGATTAAATCAAATTTAAGACACTTTTAAGGCTTTGCATTTGTAAGATAAGATAAGATTTAAGCCACCCAATGCAGCAGTGAGGCTCACTGAAGTGTTTTAAATAGTTTTTGGACAACACCGGAGCTCTACGGCTCAGAGGAAGAAGCGATATCAGGCGTTGAGACACACACATTACTGGGTAGTGGATACATTCACTGTTGGTTTGGAGATACAACGTTTTACCTGACTAGAAGTGAGAGAACAAAAGTTAACCTCTGGAACTAGAGGGACAGATTATTATAACGTGTTTAACACCACAAATGAAATTCTCAGAGATTCAGAGTCTGGCCCTCGACCTCTTTCAGATTTCTTTCCTCCCACCTGCTCGCCCTCCAGAGGATTTGGTTCCACTTTTTGGCTTTTCTGTACCCCTTAAACAATTTTCCTATTATATCTCTTTTTAATATTCTTCTGTCTCCCTCTTCGTCACCTTATTTCCTCTCTGTTTTCACTCTAAAATGATGCTGTCAGTCCCATGAATGCAGGTTCTGTAGATGTTGGATGAGTCATGTGCAGGGGTTTTCTGCAGGTCCGTCATGGCTGCTGGCTCTGCACATAATCTGGTAAACAGTTGTGTTGTTGTGTCTGCTGTGTTGTTTGTGTGGGTGGAGGTGTGAGTCTGTGCCTCTTTGCAGGGGTTACAAAGAGTTTCTCGATTTGTTTGTTGCTTTTTTTGTTGTGAAATGCTCCTCTTCTCTCTGAAACTGAAGAAACATCTGATTACTTGTTCCTCCGCTTGAAAAGTTGTCTGAAAGAAAGTAAGTTCGTTCCTCCTAAATGGACACACATCTAATCTCTTCACAGATGTAGACCTCTACACAGGTCTGGAAGAAATATTCAGATTGTTCGCTTTAAGAACCGAAGAGGTTCTGGTGGTCACTGAGGAGAATGGGATCATTTTAGATGTTCTAATATTCCTTTAGGAGGTTCTTATAATCAGTAATCAATTACGTTTTAAGGGTTTGTTCAGAGGTTCTAAGGCACTTTTTTAATGTTCTAGTGTTTATTTAGGAGATTACAGGCAAGAGGTTTCCGTTAGGAAGGTGTAGTGGTCAATGAGGAGGTTCTAGAGCTCTTTAAAAGGATCTAGTTGCCACTGAGAAAGCTCCGGTGGTTCCCCAAGAACTTCAAGTCGTCCTATAATGTGGTTCTAGTAGTCTAAGACGATCTAGGTGTTGTTCAGGAGATTTTAATGGTCACTCAAGAGGTTTTAGGGGTTGTAATGAAGCTATTATTGCGGTTACTGAGGAGAACAGAGGCATATTAGTGTTCCTGTAGGAGGTTCTTGTAGTCAATGAGGAGGCTCCATTATTTGAATAAAATAATTTGAGGAGTTTAGAGGGTAAGTGTCTCTTTGGTGAAATGCTAACCACTAAAGGGCATTTTAACCACACCTCGACAGCAGCACCGCTGCACTATGAAGCCCATAATCTTGAGTGGCGTGTTGCTGCGTCGCCCAATGCACAGTCGCCCCACTTGCGGAGTTAATACTAGCGCTGGGCAATGATTAAAATTTTTAATTGCGAGACGGATCCTCGCTGTTTGTGAGTTTCCAGAATCTATTTAACTAAACAGGACGTCAACAGGAGGGAATTCACACGGCAGAGCAGGCCGAAAAACTAGATGAAGGCTGATCAGGTAAAGTTATGCAGCCTATATTTTAAAGTTAAATAGGCTACAGCTGTGTAGCCCACAGAAGCCGTTGCCATGGTTACTATCCTGTGACCCATGGTTTGACTGTATGTGTATTCACAACCAGTGAGCAACAGACTTTCAAAATAAAATAATAATAATTAAAAACCGCATTAAAATGCAAAAAAAAAAAAAAGTCGTGTTAATTAATTAATACATTACCTCAATAACAACGCATTAACGTGCCCATCCCTAGTTAATACATACTTCTGTGGTGAACCTAGCACTCAGCGCAGTGCAAACCGTTTCCTATCTGAAATGGCCTCAATAGTCACAAACCAGAGATTCGGTTAGGAACCACTAGATTAACCTGTAACAGTGCATAACTTTATAAATGTGTGTTTGTTTTGTAAAATCTTAGACCATTCAAAACCGAAAACAGCTCCACTTTTTATGAGTAAACTGGAGGTGAACACAGATAAATGATTTGGGCCCTTATTTATCAGGCATCTGAAATAAAGTCGGTCTTAACTGAAGACGTAATTTTGATCCTACTTTTAAGCCAAGGCGCATTTAATCAGCGTTCTTAAGTTAGGGAATGACTCATACAGTATGAGTGAGTATCGGTATACTGTACTGTTATTTAAGATGTCCTAACCTTTTAGGATACCAGTCCCAATAAAATAAACTACTTATTTTACAGCTGGACTAAGGCTTTGGGTTTTTTATAAAGCCATCAAAAATAAAAGTCACAGTTTTTGCTGCCAGAAGTTGTTCTTTCTCATTTTCTCATCTGTTTGTTGACGCCCCTGCCCTTGAGCAAGACACTGAATCCCTGACAGATCCTGGATGCTGCCCTGCAGCTGACCTCTGACCTCCCTGTCGACGTGCAGCAGAGTAGAACATTCAGAGTGGATCAATAAAGTACATCATTATCACCTATTAAGAGAATCATCTGCAGGTTAGAGGAGGAGGTTCTAGTGGTCAGTAATGAGGTATTTCTGTCTATTTTCCTTTTATATCTGTCTTTAATGTTCATTTCTGTCTCCTAACATGATGCTGTCAGTCCCATGAATGCAGGTTCTGTGGATGTCGGATGAGTCATGTGCAGGGGTTTTCTGTAGGTCCGTCATGGCTGCTGCCTCTGCACATAATCTAAACAGCTGTGTTGTTGTGTCTGCTGTGTTGTTTGTGTGGGTGGTGACTGTGAGTCTCTGCAGGGGTTACAAAGAGTTTCTCGATTAGTTTGCTGCTTTTTTGTTGCGAAATGTTCGTCTCATCTCTGAAACTGATGAAACATCTGAGTAGTTGTTCCTCATATTTTTACACTTGAAAAGTTGTCTGACTAGGGTTATTTTAGATTGTTATTAGGCTATATGGGTGGTAAGAAGTTCCAAATGTCACAAGGGTTTGTTTACAGCTTCTAAGGGCTTTTTTAAAAAATGTTCTAGTTTTTATTTAGGAGATCTCAGGCATCCTTTATAAAGAGGATTCCTTTAGGAAGTTGTGATCAATGAGGACGTTCTAGGGCTCCCTAAGAAGTTCCAGTTGAAGAAGCTCTAGTGGTCCTGCTGGTCAAATGTGGGGTTTTAGTAGTCCTTTAAGATGATGTAGGTGTGGTTTAGGAGATTCTGATGGTCAGTCAAGAGGTTTTAGGTCCTTGCCCGGCCCACACAGCACCTGCAGAGGAAGCCCCAGCGCTGCGTTAAAGCCTTTAAAGGATTAGTCCACAATATATTTAAAGTGTTTCTATCAAAGCGTGTAATCCTCCTCCACAGGCCTGCTGGGAGTCTGAACTCTGCGTTCCTCTGCTGAAGATCCATAGATCTCTGCTGCGACTGGCTCATCTTCCTCTTCAAAGACCTGAGACCACACAGAGGTCGTGACCTCTGACCTCTGCCAGGATGATGACCCCCCTCCCCCATTAGGCTGACTTGCTCTCTGTTGTTTCCTGCCTGTCTGACCCTTGTAGCTGAGTCCTAGTCCTTCAGTCCATTTCACTTGACTATTTGCAAGTTCAGAGGTGAAACAAGTATTCAGATCCTTTACCTTTAAGTAAAAGTACTAACACCACACCAGTAAAACTCAAGTCCTTATTTCCTTCCTTATTGACCTTCCTTCCTCCTTTCCCTAAGTTTGCTTACCTCCTGTGTTTTCTGTCAATCTTTCATTCCTTTTTTTCCTACTTTCTTTTTGTCTTTCCAACTGATATCCGTTCTTTTTCCATTTGCTGCTGTTCTTTCTTTGACCATTTTGTTTCCTTCCTTCTTTTGCTTCCATCCTGTCTCGGGAAAATAAAGTGCAGAGATAAGAGTTTTGTGTAGCAGTGGAACTTAACCTGTAACTTTCTTCACATCATCGTGGTACCTGAAGCTGAATAACCCTCCTCTCGAGAAGCAAACAGTCAGTCTCCATGTTCGTCCTCCTCCGTCCCTCTCTCCTCTCCTCCTTCCTTCCTCCCGTTTCCCTCTCGGAGGAGAACTCGACTCCTTGGTGGCTGTAATCACTTTACTACTGTTTTTGTTCACGGTAAGTGGACTAAATATTTGGATGCTCATAAGCAAAGCAGAATAATTGAACGTGTGATTTGTGGCAGCTGGCTCCGAGTCTATGGGCTTGTCTCGGCATAATGAAAACAGCTAGCGAGCCGCTGTAAACAAAAGCAACTTGTTATGTTGCAAACCCCTCGCTGTGCTTTGCTGTGTGTGGGAAACAACTAATTTTCTTGATGGCGTACTGTAATCATGGCGAAGCTTTACCACGCGCTGTGCTGAGTACTGCACCGCTTATTAATACAGAGAGAGAGAGAGAGAGAGAGTCGGTCCACTCCTGGCAGAGCTGCTATTACTGTAAACACTTTAAAGCATAAAGAGGGAGAGAACAATACAGCAACCTGAATTATTATAATTATTAGTTGAGTCCAGAGCGGCGGACTGGGCCGGCTGGAGGACCTGAGCTCGGTTACGCCCGCCGCTGGAGCTTCAAATCTGGACTCCAGGACCGAGGAGCTGGTCTGATGAAAGAGCACTCAGGCTTCCTTAAAATCACACACAAGAACAATTATAATAATAACTAGAATTACAGCAACGAGGTTGTTTGCCTCCGCCAACCAGTCAAGTTGCAGTTTCCGTCCACGTCTGTTCAGATTCATTTAATATCTGCAGTGCATACTTTGAAAGAATTAAATAACAAGGTATAAAGCGTATTTTTGGCTAAATGGAAGTTAGCACTATATTCTTGATACATTATGTATGAATCGAGTGATACGTGTTGAAGTCATAGGTGTACTGGTGCATTTACTCTGTCAAGATTCTTCTAGAGAACATGTACACAAAACGAGGTGCTTTTATTTTCTCCTGGTACTTTTAGTCTCTCTATGAGCTGCTCTCCCAGGACCAAGATTAGTTAGACGCTGTTCGCAGTCACGTGACACTGATGACGCAGAAAGTGAAGAGCCTGCGCTGTGCCCGCTCCTCTTTACTTTGTCTTGTCCCAGTCAACATGCGTAACTTCTGCAATCGCCCAAATTCATATTTTAAATTTGCGGTTAAAAACCTATTTTGAGGTCACAATGACCTTTAAACCTCTGAGTCACCTATTCAGCGTGAAATATGGTCAGAATCTCCCTTTGTGTTCCTTAGAGTTACGGTGTTGATTATGTCGTCACACTGACGTTGACCTTTGCTCACTTCTCCGTTGGATCCCCATAAACATGTGTATGAAATGTCATAATTAATGCACTGTTTCTTGTTTGTCAGGGTCATTATGATGTCACAGTGACCTTAACCTTTGACAACCAAACTTTTAATCGCTTCATCGTTGAGTCCAAGTGGACGTTGGTGCCAAATCTGAAGATATTTCCTCAGGGTGTCGAGGAGCTCACGAGAGGTGAAAGACACCCTCTCTAACATTTAGTAAATGATTGATAATATTAAAGTGTATAATAATAATAATAATAATAATAATAATAATAATATAATTATACTAATAAAAAACAGACATCGCTGAAGGAAACCTTCAACCACAAGACATGAAACAAATCTGGTCACAGGTCAATGACTACATTTAGCTTAAAGGCGTCATCTTAAACATATAATGTTGTGCATTGCTACAGATCAAACTGTGTCTAAAGTCCCTCTAGCTATCCAGCTGGAACAATAACATGTTACATAAACATCGATGTATGTGTAATAATTATCCAATAATATGATATAATAACTCTCTTTGCTACCATTTTCCTGCACAATACTTTTGATACGTTGGCTGATAACAGTTTGAATGCAGGACTTTTCCTGAAACAGTATTAAAAGTAAAGGATCTGAATATTTCTACACACACACACACACGGAGCAGAAGTATAAAGCAGCAGCAAATAGGAAGTACCTCACAGCTGGAGTTAAATACAGCACTTGAGTAAATGTCACTTAGTATATCTTTGTCTTTTTAATAGAGGTACACTCAAATGATTGTTGACTAAACAAAGCGAGAACTGAACTTCCTTTCTTCTTTCACTTTCCCATCCTCTTCTCTCTCCATCTCTCTTTATCTGTGCCTATATCTGTCTCATCCTCTCTTTCTCTCTGAAGACAGCAGAACAACAGACTCTCCACCTCTTCATCCTCTCTCTCATCCGTCTTCTTTCTTCTCGTCTCTCCTCGACAGATTCCTCCTTCAGAGGAACAAAAGCTGCTCTCCACATCACTTAGCCCTGACATGCAGGCTGCACCTGTGGAAGGCCGAGAGACCAGCACACAGGCCTGGAGAGGGGGGGGGGTCAAGAGTCAGGGTCAGGGGTCAGAGGTCAAGAGGAAGTCCTTTCTGCTGAAGGAGAACCACTTATCATTCTCATCTAATGGAGCAGCCATCTGTCAATCAGGAAGAGAGGGGAGGGGCCAACAGGTATCACTGGCCCCTGATGCTGCCGCCTCTGTCCCCCGAGGGCCCGCTTTCTAGAAATATGGCTCAGGGGTCCGAATCGGGTCGTGGGATTGTTTACGGGGTCCCTCTGTCCCCCGACCCTGAACGATAGAAGTGGTTGTCGTCTTCTTTAATCGAGTTTCACAGATGCAGCACGACGACGTCCGGCTGCTCCGATACTTAAACCGGAGTTCAATCTGAGCTGATTCTGCTCCGCAAGATGACAGGAAACAGTGAAAAGTAGTAAAGGTGACGCCTTCAAATGTCTTCTTCTGTTCAATAATATCACAGAAAAAAAGAGAAATTTATGCTTAAAAATGACTTTAAATAATAATAATCAATTATCAAATTTGTTACTGATAAAACTGTGTCTAGCGACTAATTGATTAATCAACTAATCATTTCAGCTGGATTTGGGATTAGAGATGCCAAGCCAAGATTTTTTTAAACTGAAAAAGCTCTTAGCATAATTATATGCCAATGCTTTTTAGGTATCTGATATTATTTCACTAAAATAAGATGAAGAAAATCACCATAAAAACTGGCCGTCGCAGGAGAAAAAAGCCTTTATTTAGTCGGTATAATGGTTAAAAATGGTGACCGGTTTTGACCTCGGGTCTGAAAACTCAGCCTTTAGTGTGAAACTCGAAGCATTTAAACATTTCAGTAATAAAACACCTAAAAGCTTTTAAATTCATTTTCAAATACATTTTTAAAGAATGATACTCAAATTACTGTACTTGAGTATTACACCATTTATTGATCTTGACATCTCCTAAAGATATTATCAGTCTTTGCAAACTTAAGGAGCTTTAAAGTAGATGTTAACAATGTGTGTTAAAGTATGTTATGCATTTTGGAAGCATTTTTTCTTTGGTTATATTTGTTAAAATTCTTCTCTTGCTGATTCTCCATGCAAAAAACATAATCTTGCGCGCACCGTAATTGATTATTTTAAAAGAGATTATTATCCTGTGCACACAAGGTAAAAATATCTTTCTGGATTTAAAGCATGATAAAGTACTTCTTGCATGCTCTGTAGAAAAATCCTGTGCACACGTGATGTTTTGCACAAAGTTTTTACTCGTCACTTCAGGGACTCCGTAGGTAATCGTACGTCTCCTGTTAGCAGCAGTTTGTTTCACCGTCACATGATATTCTCCGTGTATACACAAACTGAAACAAATGCGTGTTGTACAAATGACCAACGGTTAGGCTGCGTCCTCATGTGTGGCAACAAACACCCGAGATGTTTCCCCGCCTCCTCCAAACCTACCGACTACCTGATCCAGAGTCTGTGTGAAAACACTGGGGCACAACATTCTGGGGCTGTTTGTTGACCCACCGTCACACATTTCATCCACTGATCCTTCAATTATCCCGAAACACAATCTGTTGTCACCTGGGCTGGCACCGCCTCCGCCAGCTAATACCAAACGTTCCCACTGTCAGACAGAGCCGCACGGGACTCCCTGTGGGCCTCCCTCTCCTCCACCTCCTCATGTATCCGTCCATGCATCCTAAACCTCCATCCCCAACACTCCCCTGTATTATCTTCTGCTGGTTTAGAAGCTAGTTTTAGTTTATTTTCTGTCTCTGTTTGGTGATAATTTGAATGCTTCGTTGCAGAAATAACATTTACTTCAGTATTAGCTGGCCCGGTAGACAGGACGCAGAGTCCCTGTAGCTACCTGCTGGTGGCCTCTAATGAGCAGATCAGTGATTTAATGACAGCCTGGTCGGTCTGGGAGAAGCCTCTCGCCGTGTTTCTCAGAGCTCTGGGCCCTGCAGGGATTACAGAGCCAGGGACTGTGGCAGTAGCAAGGCCCAAAACCACAGCTGATCCCTGGGGGGGGAGGGGGGCGACTGATGAGGCACTCACCTGGAGACCCATAGAAACAAGTGGAGCGTGGGAAAAAAAGGATAGAGAAGTAGCAAATAACCGCACTAACCTTCCTGTTTCACTGGGTGACGTGTCCTTCCATCACTCTCAACACTCACACTGTAGTCTGTTTTGACTAAATCCCACATACACAGTCCTGCTGCACGAAATAGACACTAATCCGCTGCTGAAAATAGAAATTTCGTGCATTTTCATGTCAGGAGTCCCAACCCGTTCTCATCTCAGGCGTCCTGTATAAACGCTTTGACAAAACCACGGCTACTGTGCACTTTGATTTCGAGCGCCTATGATATGCTGCAGTTTGCTATTGCGTTGCAACACAAAGGAGGCTAGCCGGGCGACATGCATATATTTACTTACTTTACTGGTTTAGGCACACACTTCTGTGACAGTTAAGGTTAGGGTAAGTTGCCTCGGGGGACTGTCTATGCCTTAAACACACTTCGCTAGCTAGCGAACGGAAGCGCTACTAGCATTTCCCGTCTCCCCAGGGCGTTACATACACACACGCGTCTGGATGCGTGCTCCTATACACGCAGAATTGACGTTTTGCGTAAAATAGCAATGGTTTTCCCAAAACGTGTATATATATGATGCCTGAGGATGAGAACAGGCCGGGTGTCCCTACGCATGCCGGGAGGCTCACTTACACACGGGACGCTAACATATAATCTCAAACTATAACTAGAGAATTTGTAGTTTTTGTCCTCCATCGCCAATTTAATTCCATAAAAGAGCAATAATACTTGGACCAGACTCCTTCCTCTCTCTTATATCTTCTTGCAACCCAAATCCCCTCCACCCCCAGGCTTGTGTTTGCTCAGGTGAGCTACCTGGTGTCAAGTTTCAATACCTCTGTTTGGAAACAAACACCACTTAGGTCACAGACAGGTCAAAGTGAGAATACAAAGACTCAGTGTGGTGTCTGCTTTCTGTCAGACAAACACAATGTACATTTAATGAAGTGCAATCGCGTTTTAAGGTAATTAATAAGCTTGAATGTGGGATTGTGTGACAGGTTGTTGTCTGATCTTATTCATGTGTAGTGTAAAAAAAATAACAGTTCAGAAACACACACTGATTTTAAATGTCACAAGAAAGTCGGGAAAAAAACGATCAGCTACTTGACAAGATGTGATAAAAATGTGTTGTATTTTGATTTGTAGTCTTACAGGTGACAGGTGTGTAGGAAGCACGCGTGTAATCACTCACAGGTTTCTGAATAGACGCTCGACGGGATTAAGATGAAAACCTTTTGGAAACTGACGTTATTTCGAGAAAGTTGGAGCATTTTGGTAAGTAAGTAAGAAGAGCTCTGAAAAGCGAGGACATATTTGGAAAGTAGGTTCCGTCTTGGAGAGAGGGGACAGTCTTTTGGTCTTCACTTGGGGACATTTTGGGAAGGCGAGGATATTTTTGGGGACAAGAAAGAACACCTGTGGACAGCGAAGACATTTGGGAAAAGCAAAAACATATCGCAAAATGTAGACTTAGCTCATCTGGCCCTCAGACGAGTGGGGACTTTTTGCTTGGGACTCACTTTGAGGACATTTGGGGACAGTTATGATACTTTGAAAGCCACTTTTTGGGCAAGCGGGAATGTTTTTTTGTGTGAGGGCATTTTCTGGACATTGTGGGGGGAAAAAAGCAAGGGGAAGGGAGGACATTTTGTCTGGTCTTCTTCAAAGGACTGTTTGAGTGACTTGGCTTTACAGGTAATATTAGGTTAAACTTTTTATCTGCTGCCATAATGAAAACACAAACACACGTTAAACCCTGCTTCGGGGTTCACATTGAAATGCACAAAGACTGTGCAAGTATAAGCATTTTAATACAACTAAGAAACAACTTACAAAAACGTATTTGCATTGTTTTATCTTCAGATGAACCTTTGGGTCTTTTAAAGATCATAAATGTAAATCTTGATAAATCATCTCTTCTTCTTCTGTGGCGTTCGGGGCAGTCCGCTGTATTTACACCACAGTGGAAATGAAATTATCTCTGCTGGAACAGAGCTTGATTAAGAGAAGAAGTAGTACCAAAAAAAAAAAAACCCAACAACTGAATGATGAGTATTTTCAGGACGTGCTGATCTAAATACTCTCAGCTTCAGGTTTGCAGATTCCAGGCGTTTACACACAATTCCTTTATTTTCTGTACGTCAATCATCGTCATTTTTAATAAACGATTAGTTGAGAAAAGAAAAACACTGTGATTCTGAGGAGGGATCTCCTCTCTCCCAGGAAGCGAGCAGCGGCCTGATTGCGGAGCGGCTATGGCCCCTCGCCGTCGACGGCCGTCATCGGCTGAATGCCAGTAATCATTTGTCTGATTTGATACGAGGAGGAATGAAGCGAGCCGTCTTGATTAATGCTGATTTGGATAGATGGATGGATGAATGGACCCCCCCTCCCCCCCACTACACCACCATCACCAGTATCACCAGCACCGAACCCCCCTGAGGAGATGATGGCCTGCTGGAATATTATTACACATCGACGCCCCTCCAATCAGCTAATGGCTGGTTATCAGACAGGAAGGTGGATGATTGTCAGATATCGGACCTCCTCAGTGAGAACGAAGGCCGTAACCTGAACACAGAGCCGGTGTGTTTGGATCCAAACAGCCAGAAAACACCAGGAAACAAGAGAAAACCCTGCAGACGCTCCTGCTCTCTGACAGACCTGCAGACTTACAGTGTTACCAAGGAGGTGCATTAATCATTCCTTCAATCAGAAGGATTCAAAACAAACCTGGAGGGCCGACGGTCCACGTTAAATGTTTGAAGAGACAAACCTCCGACTGGAATTAAGAATTTGAGCCAAACGCTCTTTAAATGTGAGTAAAAAGCTCCTCTTACAGACCCAGAGGAGGTTGTGGTCTGTGGTGGGAATCAGCATACGTTTGGTACCGCTGCAACTGTGTCCCCTTAGTGCTGCCTATTCATGTAGATTGTTTTGAGACGTCTGTTTCTGAGATATTTGCCTCTAAAACACAAAACAATGAAGAGAATTATTGTAAAATGCATCAATGTCCCACAGAACAAACTACTTTTGCGCTCCTATTGTCTGTTTTTTCATATGAGGAGCAATTTCACCTGTTTTCTGATCTTTATATTTGCCTTGTTTTGCCTTTTTATTAGTACTATATGAGTTGAAATTGTTGTTTTTGTTTGGAGCTCAGAAGACCTGCAAAAACTTTGTGGAAGCTAAAGGGAAACCACAGTAAACAATAAAGAAAGCCCAGACTGTGGACAGTTTTCTTTGTGACAAATTTCTAAAGTTTCAATGACAACTGAGATCAGAGGGAAGTTTGAATTTGTGTTTCTCCTGTAATTTGAGATATTTCTCATGACTTTAACACCAGTGCGACACTGATACTTAGATTTAAGTAAGATTAAATCTTATATATGCCTCTTTTTTTTGCTATTTTGAGTATCTTTTGCCTCACAGCTTTAGAATTTACAGCCAAGTCCTTATCAACATATATTTACTTTGCAAAACTAAGTGTGAAAGTCTCTCTAACTTCAGAAATTCAGGCGTAAGGATTTCAAAATTTTCCCATTTCACATTTCCCGTTGAATCCTGTTTAATTTCCATGGATGGAAACCGGAAGATTTAGTCATTCAGGGCAAAAAGAAATAAAAATATCACAATTTTTTTAAGTGGCATACTACAAACTGTGACTGTGTCAATGTGTTTGGTACTAACTCTTCGTCCTCTTTAGAAAACACAGATTCCCATAGAGCTGCTGCCCACGTTGGATCAAATCAGTGCAGGTTTTGTCACTTCACTCTCTCACATGATATCCATCGTTCTGCCTGAGCCTCCGTCAGCTGTCAGCGATGTGCTCCGCGGAGCGAAATAAACGCCTTCATTTTTTATTCAGGAAACAACTCTGATGAAATTTGCTTTACCCAGTGGTGCTTGAATCAAAGTGCAAATCAGGGACACTGAGAGCAGGCTGCAGGTCGGTGATGGAGATGATGGAAAAGACATCTGATCAAGAAAAATCAAAGTGTGGCTGCCTCGCCTTTCAGAAGCAGGAGAAAAAAATTCATCCTGGCTCCTGATGATGGTCTAAAAATATCTTTTTAGTACAGAATAACCTGCATGTTTGGCAGAAGGCCTCCATTAGTGTTTCATGATAAACATACAATAGATTTTAAATACCTTTTTTAAAAAACTTCTGTCCATCTGGTTCTGGCAGATTTGACGATTGCCGGCGTCTCAGTTCCTTCAAAACTCAAAATTAACTCGGACTCTCATCAGACACTGATTTACGATCCTGTGGAGGAAACAGAAACTTCAGCACATGTCTCCACATTATTTAATGAAAGAAGAGATTTTATCCTTTTTCACTCCATCCCATTTATGAACACTGGTGTGGCTTCACAAGATACTGAGAAAAAGAAACACATAACATTATGAATGCGGTTTAAATTATCTGGTCAGCTGGTCTTTTTGCCTTCTAAGTCTGACAAAAGAGATGTGGCCTAAAACAAGGCTGCATCTCTAACCCCAAATTATAAAATAAAGTAAAATATGGCTTCAGTGGCTAAAAATAAACACAGCCTTTTGCTGCAGTAGCATACACAATGCCACCTGTAGTGACAATATAAAGGTGGAACTTCCACCCAAAAGAACATGGAACGGAGAGTTATTTTTTATGTCCTGAGTCTGCAAAGCTGCTTGTCAGGCTGCAACAAGCTCCACCAATTACAGGGTAGAGATGGCTCGATGGTTCCTGAGAGACAAAACTCAGGGCAATAATACACAGATTACAATAATAATGCAGGGCAGGCTACAGCTGAGGGTTCACCTAACTGTATGGACTTAATAAAGAAACCACAAACGGGACAGTTGGATCGTAACATATCGGGTCTGGTACCAACGCATATGGCAGCCTTTATGCACTAGGGGAAGAACTTTAGTCTCATTATTCAACGCTTAAGGTGGGCATATTATAAATAACAGAAAAGTTTGAATAAGGAGGTGGCTGGGCTGAACATGCTAACTTTGCCAACAACTGAACAATACTGCTTATTTCAGTATTCATACTGAAATGAATCACACTGTCAATGAAAGAACGAACTACCAATACATTTATTACTCACATTAAAATGTATTTATTGACACACTCATTGTTTGTCAGTTAATTATTCAGTTTCATTTACCAAGATGTTTGTTGCAGGTGCTCCCAGGTGAAGGTTCAGGCTGGCAAACAGGAAGTGGAAGAATCCAACTGGCTTTAGAGGAAGGGGAACCTGGACTGTACTAAGTGGGGTAAAGGATGTTTTTTTTCCAGTACCAAGAACCTCAAACAACATACACTCAGTCATCACTTTACAGTAAACCTGTATAATACCATGCATCATGAAGGTTTGTGGCAGAGCAGACGTATTGGATTAAACACTATGTTGGTGAGTAACATTTTGTTTCAAAGCTGGATTTTTAGTTAGTTGTGTTAAAAACATCAACAGGACTTTGAATCAGAGTTTCCTACTTCTTGAGCAGAAGTTCCTGTTTCACTTTAGCTCTCTATGGTCACATTTCTTTCCAAATGTAGTGCAACTTTCCCCAGAAAATCTGCAAAAGTCAAAAAGAAAAAGGTGTTTCCATCAACTACTGTTACTGTTTTTTATTAGAAACTGAAACAGCAATTAAGACAGAGCTTGGAAATAAGGTTCACAAGTACGCAAGACTCTTCCACATTTCATTTAATTTCATTTAGTATTAACTTCACAGTTAAGGATTTCCACGATCAGCATTTTTAAACTTAGACCCTCAAAACTGTGTGATTAGAAACTGAAAATAAATCATCATCTAGTTCCCTCTCAGTACATTTACTTTAAAACTGAGGCAGTCCGGCGCGAAGGCGGCTGGAGGACCCGACTGAACCTGCCGCAGTCAGCTCCAATCAGCTGCCGGCAGACGGTTGTCAAAGCAACGGATTGAAAAGGTGTTTGATGTGGGGAAACACAGCAGTAATGCTGCCCTCGCTTACCGAACTGACCAATCAGCTGCTGCCCCCACTGCCGACATGTGACAGCGCTTAGCCCCGCCCGCCTCAACCACAAGCCGTCTAAGTGTCTCGAGGCTGTTTAATCTGTGTGTGTGTTTGACCAAAGGAAAGTGAGGAGAGAGAGAGACAGGAAACAGACAGACCGCATGAAAACAAGATGCAGGAGTTGAAGCATGTGTCATGTTAACAGGAGGAGGTCATGTCTCTCTCTCTCTCTGCAGCTCTGGGTTTTAACTTCCTCAGCTCCTCGCACAATATACTGCGAGTCAAAGCGTTCAACCCTCTTTAGCTTTCATATGAATGTTAACAAGAGCCATGCTAGCAGTGCTGCGAGGCTACAGAGGCCGAGGTATGTCGCTTGATGGGTAAAAGTTTAAACTGTCGGTGGCACCACATGGAAAATCAGAGGCTCACTAAAGTCACGAGGATTCGTCCTCTGGATGCCACGAGTAATCTGGTAATCTATGAGAAGTTGCACACACACACCGGCATTGGCACTGTAATTCGAGGTACTTGCACTTTACTTGAGTATTTCCATCTTACGGTGCTTTCAGACAATACACACCCGCGGTCGGACTGGACTTTGCTCTCAACTACGCCATTTACCTCGAGGGAGGAGCTCGGAGTAAACTGCGTTTATTAAATTAGCTTTTTACTTTAGTCTTTAGGATTACAACGTTGATTCATCTTCACTCGAGCTTCTCAGCAGCTAGATTCCCTGCACATCCGGTTCCAGCGTTGTTAGCGTCGTTTGGCACTGCTTCATGATTATATAAAAATTGGACAAAACAAGACAAAAGAAAGCGAGGAGGTTGAACTACCTGGTGAGTCCAGAAAACATGTGTATGTGACTTTATTCCAGCTGTCGTTGTACTTTACTGTGACTAAGTTAGCATAGCGTAGCCCTGATCGATCCGAACTCCATTCAGAAAACAAACATTTTAGAAGTTGTTGTCCTGCTGTCCTGCTGACAGACCTGACAAAGCATGAATTCATATGTTTAACAAAACTGCATCATATTGTAGTTATTTCGGCATCAGTTTGATCCGTTTATTGCTATTCAATCACAACAAAATGTTTACTTTCATACAGCTGTAGTAATGGCAGGATGTACTCACGTGAGGAAAGCGTCGCAAGGCGAAAATTCGCGTTTGGTCTGAAAGCACCATCATACAACGATATACTTCTGCTGCCCCACATCTCAGAGGCAAATATTGTACTTTTTTTACTCCACTTAAGTTTATTTTTAAGATTACACTTCATCTCCTTCCTGTCCAGTGAAAACCATGTACCTCCAGATGTGGTGATGTTAATGTTTGTGATCAAGGGATCAAGAGTTTCTTTACGGCCTGAGAAAATCTTCCTCCTTCTTCAGCTAAATAAACTTTTTAACCAGCGCTGTTTATCTGAGCTCATGAAAAGTTGACCACAAAATGAAACAGTCGCAGAATAAAAGCTTTGATGTCTCATTTGCATATATTTTTTGGTGTCACCTCTCACACTCATTTACACGTGCAAATAAAGCAAACTGTGTTAAAACATATGGGCGACATCACATTTAATTATCTACAAAATATTCTGCAGAAAGACTTCACTGCTTCTCTGCAGAGAGAGAAAATGTAATAAATAAAATGTATAATATTGTTTCTGTGCTTTAAAAATATTGAAAGCAGCACTCAGTTTAATTACGGTCTAATTTCCACCAATCACGGTCTAATTGAGTGAGAATAGGAGGCTGGTGGAGTTTTAATGACGGTGTTGTTTTTCTTCAGACACTTTTCAAAGTCTAAATTTGCTTCTGAAATTACTTTTCAACATAATTTTCAATTAAAGCTGAGAAACACTGAAACATTCTGACATCAGCTGTGAAATGCAGTTTCCCCAGAGGGATCATCGTCTCATCATCTCGTCCCCGAAATAGAACAAAACAAGAAAAGCATTTCAACTACAAACTTCAGCTACACAAGTATTTGACATTTATTCACACAAAAGAAGAGAAGAGTCTGCATTTGTTTTTCTGTTGAGACGGTACAACAGTATAAAGAACACACAGTTTACTAAAAACAATATTAACACGGCGTACTGCCTGAATGTGTTGTAATTTTGTTTGATCACTTCAAAGTCTGAGCAAGTGGTCCATCTATTATCAGTGAAATCTGTAGCTGCTTGTAATGTAGAAGATGAAATTAATGTAGTTTATTCTAACGTGGAGTTTATCAGAAGTTTCCAAAAAGAACATCCCATTTTCCAAATTATCTTCAGCAGTGTGTCTTAGTTAGTTCTGGTGCTTCTGTCAGTACACTTGCATGCTATTCACTGTGTAAATACTTGCTTAGTGCGTTCATTTCTGGTAGTTTTGTCGCAAATTAAACACTGCGGTTTTGCACTAAGGAGAAATAATGATCGCAAGATTGTGCCATACCCCAGCACAGAGGCCGCCAGCAGAGCTCCAGCCAGCTTTTCTCACTGAAAACAAAAAGCTCATAATGGGGTTTATGGCAAATGAATTTGGTTTTGTTTATTGATGCATAAATAAGAACTATATAAGATAAAAGCAATAAAAAGCAAGTACTGTAACCACAATTGTAAGCTAACTATGATGCCTTTTTTTTGTTATAAGTCCACCATCCGGGTACTCACAGTGCACTGCTTTTAGCCATACTTCTCAGTGTGAGCGCACTCATGCACTCAAAATAGTAAGTGTAAGTATGGATCGAACCGAGACACATACCTGGTGTTAAACCTGCAGTGTGGAAGTTTTGTCTCCCCCTTCTGGCAGTGAGGGCAGTACGCAAACATTAGGTGCGTTCGAGATGACAGCAGCTTACTGTGAGCTGAGATCAATGACTGATCTCGCAGCATTTGCAAAGAAAAATACCTCAAGATCAGGTAATAGCGCGGTTCCAACTTGGTGCAGTCAGGGAAAAGCAACTCCAGCCGCCTTGCTCCCGCGAGGTTTTAATGTCACGTGACATGGTGACGTTTTTCAGTGCCGGTGAAAGTCGGACACAATTTCTTACCAGCATACATCACGTTAAGTCAGCGCCTGCGCAGTCGAACGCACCTATAATCAACGCCTGCTCATGAGGTACGCCTACAGGTGAGCTCGTCCCAGGCTCGTGTTCAGTAATAGTCAGAAAATACAGAGAAATGTCCATAGTTCCAGGACAATAATTCAAAATAATTCAGCATTTACTTTCACATGGAACTCAAACATCGTTCAACTGTGTGAAAGTCCTGGGTTTGACCCATCCAGCCACCACCTTACACTGACTTTCTCGCTATTTATAATACATCACCTGACTTGGTTTTTGGTATTCAGACCAAATAATCAGCCCAACAACGGACTTAACCACTGGAGAATGTGAACTCACCCTTGAACAATCATAAAATCATCTGACCTCCTTGATGAAAATAAATCTCATGACTCATTCAAATGGGTTTTTCTGCAACTGTATAACTGTATAACTCCACATGTGACATCATTCAAATGTCAAAGCGCAGTAAAGTGTGCCGAGGCCGTGGACTGTGTCTGATCTGCGAACAGTCAGTCCCGTTAATTCTCCTCCACGCTTGCTGTGTTTGCACCTCTCCTCTCAGATAACCTCCTCGTCTCCATCTTATCATCGTTTCTCCCTGTAAAAGGTCACATCCAATCGTTTCAGTCTTCTCTTTCCACCTCAACACCGTCTGAAACGAGCAGCCGAGAACTGGAAGAGGAAAAAATCTCCTGAATATCTCAGTTTAAAGTAATGTTACGTTCAGGTAACCCAGGAAAAAGTAGGGAGTGTGGAGTTCATTTGGTCTTTGTGGTCTGGTTTCGCTCCTTTAAGAGTTTTTAACAAACTCAATTTTTGATATTTTTGGGTATTTTTTCAGCTGTAACCATTTAATGTATTTACATCCATTTATAAGCCTCTCTAGTATATTTTATTGTCACTCCTGTGCTGGATTAAAAATGAATCCACACACACATTCGCAGGAATACAGCATGTAATCCATTGCTATTCTCATTTATATCCACCTCACGTTCCTACAGTCGCATCAGAGCTGGATAAGCTACTGCTAATGCTAACCCAACATTTCCTACCGCTGTTGCTTCAAATTAAAACCATTCATGGATAAAATCGGTCTCTCCTCCGGGTCCTTTTATCACCTGGGAAGTAAAGGAATGAGCAAGACCCGTTGCTTGTATATTTACATTCTGATACAAAAGGCACAGGCATGACGGCGTTCGCTTCAGTAACATTAGCTTTAGAGAAACAGTTATGACGTCACATACCCGACTTTTGCGTTCGGGATCTCATACTTCAAATGTTTTATGACAAACTGCGACTTTCTTGACTTGCAAAACTATATTTCAAATTCACATGTGTAACTCAGGGGCACAATTCAAACGGGAACAAAAAATGTAGTGTCTCTTGACTCCGTACGTATTTTTAAATAAGGTCCCGTGGCGGTCCGCTGGAAGGGGAGGGACTCTATATAGCTTGAGCTCTGGTTAAACTGTTAAGCAGAACTGTATTTGTGGTGTCCTGATATGAACAGAAACAGAAACGACTATTTTCTGCAGCCAAGGTACAAGTAGGAAACATAATTCCCCCCCCAAAAAAAAAAAAAAAAATTGTTGAGCTAATGAAACCAAGTTGGATATGAAGGTAATTCGCAGGAGAAAAGGTTATATTAGCTTTCTAATTTAGCAGCAAGTATCTCTGATTGGTTGAGGGAGTGGAGTCACCCTGAGAGATGGAGAGACAAAGAGTGGGTTAATTCCCTCAGTGAAGGCCGGAGCTGCATGAGGAACCAATCTGAGAGCTATTATCTTCCCTTCTCTCATCAAATTGGAAGCAGGTCTGATTTGGCCTTAATCGAGCTAATCTCCCCCGCTGCTCCTTCACAAAACTGGCTGCAGCTCAAATCATTTCCCTGCCTGGGGAAGAATATTGGTCATTTTCTTTTAGCACCAGGACTCTTATTAAGAGCCATCTCTAATTTTCTCTCTGTCTCACTGAGGGGGTTCATGGGAGGAGGAGGGGGAGGAGGAGGAGGAGGAAGGGGGCCGGGCGTTAACACGTGATTACAGTTACCTAGACGACGGTCCGGCGGTGGCCCCGGGATCATGGCCGGGCGGGGTGATGGAGAGCAGAGAGAGAGAGAGCTGAAATTGCATTCCATTAGTGCTAATACAGAGACATTAAGAGTCTGTCTGAAGCACGGCCGCTAACGACTGCGGTCACTAATTCATCCAATCAGCTCGTGAGCAGACGCTTCATGAAGTCATAACGACCTCGCCGACTCTCCTCGCGGGCTATTACGGAGTTGATTGACAGCAGCCAGGGCTTTGTTTTAAACAGGAATGAGAGAGGAGACAAAGGCCAAGAGCAGAAACATCTCCGCCGCTCTGAGAAAAGGCCGTTCCTGATTCATTTCTCCTGCATCCTGACTTTATATCAAACAAATCAGCTGCATTCCTGTTTATCTGAGATGAAGTGTCAGTGCTTAGATTGATTTCCTTACAGCCAGCCAATTGTTTCATTTGATTTCTATGAAGTTCGCAGACAATTAAACCATCACAGTTAACTGAAATGAAAGTTAAATATGACATTCAGACGGCAGATGCTTTTCTCTGCATACACAGGTCAGGAGTTATGCACAAGGACACGTCACCCTGCTTTCAGATACGTTTTCTGGAGATTTATTCTGCGGATTAACACCTCTTTGTTTTGTGAAGTTATCTATTATGTTTGCTGTCCAACTTTTGTAGCGGCCATTAAAGTGAACAAAGCAGACGCTGCTATATGTGACTGCTGTCAAACCAGCCAGTCAGAATACGACAGAAATGAACGCAGAAAACACTGAACTATACCATTTTTTAATAAAGTTAGCTTTCCTTCAAATATGACGGATGACACAGTTTCATTGTCTTTATATTCCCCTTGTAGTGAGATTCATACCACAACATTTCCTTTTCCGCTGTATGTTACCGTCTCGACTCGCTCGACTCACCTTTTTTGGATCTCCATTGGGAAAAAGTTGAGCCTGGTTGTAGCCGCAGATTTGAAGCGTTACCAAAAGGTGAAAACACTGCAGACTGCTGACTGGTCTGAGAATATCGACGACTGATCCTTGTCGGAAATAAACTAGCTAGCAGCCGGTGTGTGCTAACGTGTGTGCCTTGTTTCCATATTGTGCTAGTTTAACAACTGATGAGATTATACGCAGTAAATACCTTCTTCCATATTAACATATTAAATTGAACAGTTCTTTTTATGTCATTCTCTCCAACACACACATGAGCTGCTGCGCTGGCTGTGTTGTGTTTATTTGCAAAGTACAGAAGTCAAAGAGAAAGTTATAAGGAGCATAGTCAGTGGTGTCATTGCCAAAATCCTCAAGCGTCACTACATACAGCAACCACATTCCTCTTCAACAGAAGAAGCAAGACATTGTGGTAAATAAGAAAGAAAAATGGACTTCTTAAAAACAACACCATGTCTTGAAAACAAGCCAGCTACAGGCGCACACACAGTCTAATACCCACAAGCACATCCACACAATTAAACAGGTGCTCAGCAGCGACCTGTCCCCAAAATGAGAACAGCCTTTAAAACAGCGGCACCAAATGAAAATGTACTCACCTATTTGAATGGCATAAAACAAGCCTTGAATTGTGTGACTGCTCGTCATTGCGCGTGTGCTCTAGTAGTCTACTTGTCAGATTTCACTTTTCGCCTAGCTAAAATCTTGTCATCTTGTCACATGATCAAACTTAAGAGAAAACTCAAGATTGGGCAGCCGTACTCATATTACCCAGCAATCACCTTTGCATATGTGGCTTTGTAACACCAATATTCATTCAGTGGAATCTGTGGAATTAAATTTTTTTTTCTGCTTTGCTTGCTCCAGACTTTTGTGGGTAAAACTAGCGTGACATCATGGGGATATGAGGGCATATATATATACTACATGATCTCATTACACAAACAGTGATAGGAGGTGAGCTGGGAGTCTGCGGTTGTTTCATGAACATAATTGCATTTTTACAACGTGACCGACAAAGTCCTGCACGAAAGGGAAGGGGCCCACTCCCGTCACAAGCCCTAGTGCGGCTGCACTGTATATACCTACGGCCCTGTACCAGTCATTAAAACTGAATAAAGCAGCTCATCCTAAAAATATATTGTCTCATGAGCCAACACTGACCTTCAGCAAGCCGACCTGTCAGATGGAAATGTCAGTCGGCGCTTATATAAAACCGGTAGGACACAACGTATCTTTTAATTTGTATTTATCAATAGGACCTGGACCTGAGGTGCCTCAGACCCTTCAAACTTAAGCATTATATGTTTTTGTTTGCCTTTTTCTGTGCTGAAATTCTTTTAAGAACTCGATGGCTTTATCTCGTCTGTTATTAAATTTGTTATGAACCTGAATCTTCATTAGACTCAGCTGGTATCAGCAATGGAAAAGTGACATTTGATCCCATCAGTTTCATCTCACACACTAGATAGAAAAACCACAACATTGTTTTTATTCCCACACAGTGTGCAGAGGTTTTAAAGCCGGACCACGTGAGTCTGGGCCACGCCTCAGAGTGACAGTAATGTCGATTCCTGTTTCACAACAACTACCAGTGTAACCGTACCTGAACTGTTCCCTGATCATACTGTAGTTGAATTAATTTTTTTTATAACTGAACATAATCCAACACGTCTTCACACTCAAACAACACGATAGGTTGAATGTCAGGTGTCCTGAAACAACCTATATGACCGCGTCCTAAAACGTCACCTACGAGCGTTGGCAACTTTACATAAGTCGCATGACGTTTAACACAAAAGATGGTAGTTTGGTTAGGTTTAGGCAAGAGAACGACTTGGTTAGGTTAAAGAAAAGACCGTGGTTCGGTTTAAAATAAGTAAACATTTTGAAAGCCTCATAGGTCACATGACTTGAAAAGTTATTTAACTTAAAGCACGTCATCTTTGACGTCTTTCTTTACACAGAACTCATGTCTCAGTCTCCTGAGTTACGTCACTCATCCATCCACCCCACCACCTCCTTACATGGACTTTGTCGCTCTTTATACCACGTCACCTGACTTCTCCAGCCACCAGAGGTCGCGGCCTGACTAAAAACACAAATATGGGTCATTGTAAGCTGCATAATAATCTACCTATACCGCTGTTTTTCTGCTGAGGAGGGACGACTGCCAGTGTTCTGTCTGCGAGTTAATTCAGCATCGTTTTTAATTCAGTTTTAAAAGATTCTTTCATGAAACTTTGACTTCACCTAAGTCTGATCTCAATTTCTTTTATTGTGCTGCTTGATTTTACAGTTATCTTCGTGATGTTCTCCACTTTGTAACATTTGTGTAGAGCAGTGGTGTATGAATAAAGTTTATTTACCTTTTGGTCAAAGTTCTGTTATAATCACGCGACAGTTCAGGAGAGACTGAGAGAGTAATATGTTCTTTTTGGTGGTTATAACACAACTCTGTTGTTGTGGAGCGGAGTTAGTGCTGTAGAAACTGTAGAAACTGACATAGTAAACATGGAGTGTGTGTTCAGCTTGTGTCAACGGCAAATTAACACAGGAGCAGATCAGAAAACAGCCGAGGGTTCGATCACTGAAATCCGCCTGTTACCAAGAACAAACCTGCGTTTCTGCTGTTGAAGGTCACTTTTTTAAGAATCTACATAGTTTATTTATTGGTAAAACTAAAAACATGATCAAATTTAACCGCACTTTCATCATCATCATCATCTTCTTCGTCTCTGCCACACACACACAGACCTGTGGTTTTACAGTAGAGCTGCTGTGGAGAGTGAACAGTGTAAACGGTCGGCTGGTGTGTATTCAAAACCAAACTCCTTTCACGTTTCACATTAAACAGCAGCTGTGTGACACAAAATCGATTGATTGATCAGCTGATAGAACATTAAAGAGTCTGACTGAGAGAGAGAGAGAGAGAGGGGCCACATGTCGGACTGACTCAGGATTTTTTTCTCACAGACACCGAGGTAGAATTAATCTCCTCAGAACAAGATCTGGAAAATCTGACCGACTGGAAAAGACAACTTTTACATTCCTTCTCATCAGTTTGATGACACAAAGAGGAACTTAAACCCACATTTAGCCCCATGTCTGCACCATTTGTACAGTTCTTGCACATTGTCCAAATGCAGGCAAAAGAAGGCTGCGTTTCCAGGAGTGTTTGGATTATTTTATGTTCAGCCTTAAAATGTGGATTTTAAAGCTTATAACGGGAACGTGTTGATGACTAAAGCTGTAACAATGGCACATGCAGCTTCCAGGTACTTCAGGTCCATCCCAACTACTAGCTGCAAGGCATTCTGGTCTCTGTCGCGTGTACAAATGTGTTTGTGTTTCTTTTCTGCCACCCCTGTGGGATAGATCAGGATTTTTGAAGTGGGGCTGTGTGAGGTACTTATCCACAGTCAGTGTATTACCCGCAGTACATGGCGGTCAGCGTGTTAGAGGAGCTGGACCGACACTAAGCGATGTGGCCAGGGTCAGCAGCAAAATGTGTTTTAGGCCACCGAAGACATGAATATCAGTACATTTTTACAGCATTTTTTACAGACTGTAAGTGGCCAAGTTGCGTCTCTGTGCGGTAAAACAGAAGTTCTATGGTTGAGAAAACATAGCTCCAAAGGAAGCGGCTGTCTGACAACAAGGTAAAGTGCTGAAAATATTAAACATATCATACACTTGAACTGCTACTGATTATTTTCTGTGAGCCTCCTTCTTCCTTTAGGTTGCTACAACACAAGTTTCTGCTGACTTTGGAAACGCTGACAACCATCAACTGCAGGTGATACCCTGCCTATGGATTAGCACCTCCCTTTAAGGTGTGGTCAGGGTCAGGAAAGTAAAACTACATGGTTAAGATGGAGGAAGGAACATGATCATGGCTGAAAAAAAGGAAACTATAAAATAGAGAGTTTCAGTAATATCTTCAAAAAGGCCTAAAATCAGAGTCAGTTTTATTTATTAATTCCACAATCTGTCCTCAGATCCTCAATCCTGATCAAGAAAACCTGCACAAAAACAGTATTTAATGAAAAGGACACAAGTTTGCTTCTGGTTTCGTGCCTTCTGCCTAAACAAACCTCAGCCATAGGAGGTGGCTGGACAGATCAGGGATCAGCTCAGGTAGTGGTTTTGGTAGACGTGTTGGAAAAGCATCAATGTCAGATGCTTTGTTGATCATCTATCCACCCTGACCTCTACTACGACTACGAGGTGACAATATCACAGTTTTTACAGCTTCGCTCCCGACAGACACGAGTCGTAAGGCCACTACAGATAAATATAGGTTGTTTTAGGTGGTTGAAGATTGATGCTGTTTATGTGAAACCGTAGGAGGTTATGAACCGGTAATCAAAACATGTATGAAAACTGAGAGAGAAACTGAAAATATATATATTACACAGTATTTTTAGGGGGTAGATTGTCCCTTCAACGTGCCCCATCTCGCCTTGTCCCCATTAATCGTCTGTCTCCTGTATGTGTATCAGGTCATTTCCTTTGTCTTCTCTGCGGCGATCAATAATGTTTCATCTCATCTCGACGTTACAACAAACAGCCGCTCCGAGATGAGAAACGACTGGGCGGCAGGGCGATAATTGTGAGGCTCTATTCATTTGTTTTTACTCGTCTGTTGTCTTTTCTGCCGCCGTGTGTAATCAACATGCGAGCGAGCATGGCGGACAGACGGAGGGATGAGGGAAGGACGGAGGGAGGGGTGTTCATGTTGTCTAGTCTCATTTTGTTTCCTAACAGACACAACTAAATCATTTCGACGTGGGAAAACTGTTGTATTTGCGTGTCGTCATCGGGTGATGCTGGCGGTGCCAACAGAGAGAGGCTGAATGGAGGAGTTACTACGGCAACAAACCCATCATCCCTCTGTCTGCCAGAGAGAGAGAGAGAGAGAATAGACGGAGACAAGGAGAGAGAGAAAAGTGAAAGACGGTGAGAGGATGAAGAGGAGGCAGAGAGGAAAAGAGCGAGAGATGAAGACAAAGAGAGAAACTGAGAGACGGCGACAGGGAATGAAAAACAGAAATAAAACGAGGCTGAAAGGTTCAAAAGATGGAGATAAAGAGCCAGAGAGAGAACAATCCTGTCATGTTCATTTTCTCTCCTTTCTATTGCAAATTCTTGAGTTTTTCCAACAAAAAGAGAGAAAATAAAAAAAATGCTGTTGAATTAAAGCACTTTGCTTTAATTCCTGATCAACAAATACTGAATGTGTACGTGATTCTGAGTAATGTTTTAAATTATTCTTCACCTTAGTGGAGAAAGTAGAGGTGAACAGCCTGTTCTTTACCATAACCAACATCTTTCCTGAACCTCTTCCTGCACCGTAGCTGCCGTGTGCCGACATTGTAGAAACATGACACCAAACGTACCCTGTTGTGTTTGTAGAATCATCTAATATTGACGTTACGTGTGGTGTAAAGGTTCTTTTCTGTTTCAAACACACGCACATCGACTTGCAGTTACCCATAATGCCCTCGTCTGCGTGGCCCTGCAGAGGCGTTTTCAAAAACAAAAAGGTTTGGTCGCGCTACACTTTCGTGCTATAAATATTAGCATTGTCTCACGCCCGCTTCTATTGAAGCCCGAACAACGATCGGATTCGGGCACGTGCTCCCTGTTTCGGTGCGATCTCCAGCGTCAGGCTTCAGTCCACAGTTCACTCGTGTTTGGTTTGTTCAAGATTACCACAGACTGCAGTATTGATCTCAGAGACCGTTAACGGTTTGTGATCGCTTTGTGGGATGTGAAATTACCGCGCGTTTACAGCCTGTGAGCGTTCACGTCGTCGGTCATCATGAGATGCTTCTGTATATTCAAGGCTTAATTATAAACAAAGGGGGCAACTGCCGGAGACCCCGAGGGGCCCCTAAAGACCCCAGTTTCACTGATTGTCAATTAGTTCTGGTAATTTGATTCGCTGCAAATTCGTTAAGGACTGAAGATCTTTTAAGGATAATAGCAACAAAGGGGGGGTCCTCTCTGGGCACGGGTTTGTTGGGGACTATTTTTAGTGGCGGATGAATCCACATTTAGTTCTCTAGTGAGTATGTGAGGGCATCAGGACGGTGTACGTTGGACTGAGTCAGAATAAACTACAGTGTGTGTGTGTTCAAGGTGATGAGGAACACATCAGCCAGTGCAGCAGTGCCGCTCATTGATTTGTTTTTAATAGTTTTTGGACAACAATGGAGCTCCATGGCTCAGAGATCTCAGGCTTCAAATCAGCAGACTTATTGTAACTATACTGTATGTTTCAATAATTATTTTGGCAATACTTTATCTAAATGTTCAATAAAACCCTTTTGAGGTTTTACAATTGAGAGAGAATGTCAGGAAGAGAAAGATTAAAAGGTAAAAGAGGGAGAAATAAATCAATACTGCATGGAGGATGAAGAAAGAGAGAAAGGGAACGAAAAGGGAGTGAGACTAATGAAGCGAGAAAACGAGAGGGAGCGAGAGACATATGGTGGCTGCTGGTTTGCAGACTTTTCTGCCTCGCGGCGTCGAGCTGACAACTCGCCTCACTGCTCTGAATAACACGGGAACACAACATGTAAAAATAGAAATAAAAGGTAGAGACAATAGAAAGAGGCAGCAATGAAAAAGTAAAAAAAAAAGCAGCAGCAAAAAAACGCTGCAGCAGTTCTGCGAGTGTGCAGATCGTCATGAACAAAAAGGAGACGAGATGGAACAAATATAACAATCGAAAAAAACAGGATTTAAAATAAGTTCGGAATTAAAATAAAATAATAAGTAGAATTTAAAGTCAGTTTAAAACAAAGCAGCACAAAGCAATTAGAGTTTAATATATCAGTCATAAATGATATTTTAGCTTATGTTTATATTGATAAATATACTTAATCTTGAATAGATCACAGATAAATCAGGACTAATGAAATATAACAGCAGGAAAAGGGATTTTAAAAGGAAACAATAAATGAATCAAACAAAGTAATTGTTTTATTTATTCACTCTGCCTTTGAGTGCTGTAATTCTAATTTAATGTCTAATGAAACTAGTTTTCATCATTTGAATTTTTTTCACATGTTTATCCAACATTTCATTGGCCAATACATTTAAATGTATTTCAATAAGAAAAGGAGAAAAAATAATTTATATAAAACAAAACAATATATAAAAGGATAAACTGTAAACTGCATACAGTGTTTTAGGGGTATTAAAAAACAATATAGGCAATAAATAAAGGAAATAATAAAGAAAAACAACACTGAAAACAAATTATTATAATTTATTTAATTTATTATAAATCTTATATATATTAAAATGAATTATTACATTTAAAATAACAACAAATGAATCTGCATACTTTTAGATATGAATGTTGTGTGCTTCTCCCTATAATAATGAACATTAAATAATAAAAAATTGAATAAAATTTAAAGAAAGCATTGTCATAAATTAGGGCACAAATACAAATTAAAAACAAAATTGAGAGCTCAAACAGCAGCAGTGAGTTGGAAATAAATACACCTAAAATACATATACATTTGTACATATATATAAAACCTAATATTTTCTTGTGATTAATGATCTATTTAACTATAACTCATTTGTACGTCTGCAGAGAATATATCTTCTTTCTGTTTTTTAATTTGTCATCCAAATTTAACATTTAAAAAACTAAAACTAGTAAATATATAAATTCCTTTTTATTATCATCCTGTTTTTTGCTCTAACTATTAAAACTGCACCTTAATTATTTATCTCCAAATTAAAGCTGTGTATGTGTGTCTTCCCTTAACCTGAAGGTTCTCATGCGTGCAGCTTGAATTCCCTGTAGTGCGTTCATTGTACATGCTATAGAATAATTGATGAGGTGTTATATGTAGGCTTCTTTATGGTTTGGCTGCTGCCTCAGCAGGCGGACGCCTAACGAGAGTCTCAACACAAAGAATGTGTGTTTCCTTTCCCCTCATCTTCGGCTGAACAGACCGAAGCATCCTTCTGAAGCTCGACTGAACAAATGTCAAAGAGGCAGAAAGGAGAAGCAGGAAGAATCGAAGGGTGAAAATGTAGAAACAAAAGTGGAAAAAATAATACAATGAATAAAAGAATTAAATGCTGAATTAACACTCAAACACAATGTATAATACAGCAGTTTGTAGAATATTAAAACAAGTCAAATGTGGCCATATACAGGTAATAAAACTTACTTTTTAAAAGTTAATTAATTTAATTTATCTTTTCTTAACTGCTAAGTTATGCTTTCTGTCAATTTTATTTTAAAAGCCTTTGTCACACCGCATGAAAGATATATAGATAAATAAATGTGGGGTAAATTCTGAAGTCTTGATTTGTTTATTATTTTATTGGACCAAAAGTTATCAAATTTAAACCTGTTTAGTCTAAAAATACTCAAATTAGCTGATAAAAAATGCAGCATGTGTTTGTTTTTCTATGATTCCTCCAAAACCTCCAAATGTACAAAAATAAGTAAATAAATAATAAGTAAATAACAAAAATAATAAATAAATAAAATTAGAAATTGTTCATTAAAACAACATTATTAGAAAATGTGTATTATTGTTATTATTATTTTGGCTAAAAGTGGAAGTGATGTCCTTTTAATTAAAATCACAATTGTATGTTTTTGTTATATATTTATTATTTCACATACTTTTAGGTCAAACAACAACAGTGTATTTATTATTCTTGAATTATTTGTTGTTGTTTTTAACAAGTAGCAAAAACATTATCAGTATCTATATCAGCAGAAATGATGATGTCATGTCACATTTGAAATAAATATTATCATTGTTGTTGTTATTTTTAATTAGTTTCAAATGTGACATGAAGTTATTAGGACACTGATTTTACTACAATTAATGTTTTTCTTTTCTGTATGTAATGAAAAATAATGAATTAATAATGTACTATAAAAAAATAATAAAACAAAATACTTAATACTTTTATTTATGTAAATACTCAATGCATTTGCAGTAAATGTGTAAGAAAATGTGTTTGTTTCATGTAACTTACAATTTGTATTATTTTCCACACATAATGTGCATTTACTATTCCATATATTCTATATTATAGTCATCAGCAAACAATAAACAGAATTATCAGAACTTTTATTATTAGCAGAGCACAATTATTCAAATAATTGACTGTAAAACGTATTTTTATTATTACTGATTAGAAATAAAGCTGCTTCAAGGTGATTATTACTGTTGTTCTTATTATACAGTATTTAAAGATGTTGCTCAGGACAACGAGGACTCAGTTTTCCAGCAGCTGCATTGATTCAACAACTCTGTGTGTGTGTGTATGTGTTGTGTGTGTGTGTGTGTGTGTGTGTGTGTGTGTGTGTGTGTGTGTGTGTGTGTGTGTGTGTGTGTGTGTGTGCGTGCGCTGCAGCGGTGTGATAGCATGAAGCTTGGCTATCCACATGTGTTTTGCTGCAGAAAAACAAACTGAACAAACTGCTCTGCTGTCTGTATTTTAGTATTTGAGTTAAACTCCACGTTCCTGTTTCTTCTCTGATCGTTTGTCATGTTTCATGTTTCAGAGTTGGAGGTAAAATCAGGATTTGAGCCTCGGCGCTGCAGCACGAAGACGCTCGTTTCTGCTAATCATCGTTTTTTCTTTAATCGCTCCCACTGAGTCTCTAAAATAATTCTGTTTTTTGTCTTAAACCCGCCTCTCTCTCTCTCCCTCTCTCTCTCTGTGTCTCTGTTTTTTAATTGGCATATAGGGAGGCTTGTTTGTTTTTGTTGTCTGCTGTTTCTTAAATGTGTGTGTTCGTGTTCATGTGGCCCCCGGTGTCCCAACAAGCACCGCGGTAGGTGTTGGGAGGCACTTTCGGCGGCACAAACACACGCAACAAAACAACACAGAAAACACACACTCACACACAGAAATACACAAAGACAAAATAGATGACAAAGACGGAAATACACACAGGGACAGAAACACACAAAGACAACAAACACACAAAGACTCATACCATGGGAAATCACACACAAATACACAAAACACACACTCACATACACAACTCAGAGACAAATATCCTTTAAAATACACAAAAACATTTAAAAAAAAGGACACACATCCTCATAGAGGAGCACATCCTCAAGCAAATACACACACACACACAGATCAAGCGTTGCCTCTCATGGGGCGCCATCTTGTGGCGCAATGGACCATCAGAGCCACCTGCAGAAGGGTCTGATTATATTTAGTTTATTTGTTGGTTGTTTCTTCTTCTTCTTTTTCGTCTTGTGAAAATGATCAATTCAGTGAGTTTTTTTTCACATCAATGTTTAAAACTGCTGCACATGAAGATGCAAACAGAGAAAAGGAACATGTTTTAATTTGTTTTATTAGAAAAAAATACTGACATATAAATGTCAGTAACAGTGGCCAGTACTGTTCATGAGTTTTAGGGATTGTAGAAATGAAAACAGCCAAACACCTTAAATACTCAGTATATAATAATATAATAAAGTACATGCTGTAACTGTGGTGTATTGGAAATACTTCATATAATATAATACTTATGACATGTAAATAACTTACATTGTCTCTTTTATTCTTTTATTAATCGTACATCTTGTTTAATATTTATAGTAACATTTTTATTGATATAGGTTTATGTCTGGCACCTAGTCATCATAGAACATTTCACATATGTGTAAAAACAACTTGGCAATAAAGCTGAATAAAGCAGGCAAGAGAAGTACTGCAGTAAAAGTAGTCATAATAGAAGTTGTTCTTGCAGTACTTGTACTTTGGTTGTAGCAGTGACAGTGATAGTGTATTTTATGTTGATATCAGCAGTAATATTAATACATGTATGGCAGTAACTGCACTAGATAGATAGATAGATAGATAGATAGATAGATAGATAGATAGATAGATAGATAGAACAATTTAATCAGTGTACAGTGCTAAATGAGGGAGCCCAATAATTTACGGTATAATTTAAGTAAATAATTGTATGTGCAGCAGACAAGCTGTTGAATAAAGACAAAATGGGATATTTTAAATATACACACAGTTTAGTAGTAGGACTGGCACAATGTCGTAATGCTCTCCATACACACTGGATTTATACCATACTTAGCAGCAGCAGTTACAAGAAGCTTAGTAGAAGTAGTAGTAATACTTGCAGTAGCTAAAGCAGCAGCCATAGTAGTAGACTTAGCACTAGAAGGAATTAATCATCGTTGTATTTAGAGTGCTTTTGTTCTACTCTTATTAAAACAGCAGCAGCTGCCGTAGCAGTATTAACTGCAATATGTGTACTAATGTAAGAGGAGTAATGCTATAGGCCTGGTAGTTGCAGCAGAAATATTAATAGAGGTTACAGTTGCATATGATGTACTAGCAGCAGCAATAAAAGTTGTATTTACAGCACTGTATCAGTACTTTTCTAGTATAGCAGCATCAGTAGTGTTTGTAAAGCAGTGTGTGTCCTCTGAGCTGTTCTTCCCTTCAGTTCTCTTCAGTGTTTCTACCTCAGCCTGCAAAAAACAAAAAAATGTTTCTACTGTTAAATTAAATTTTTTAAACTGAAACATTCTAAATGTAAAAAGGCTGTTTGTTCGGTCAGGACCTGGTTTGGTCTGGTCCGGTGTGCGCTGGAGGGATTACTCAGCAGCTAACCCGTCCATCAGTGACCCTTTCCACTTGTCTCTCTAAAGAGCCGCTTCCGCCTCATCCTTTCCTTTGTCACCGGCCATTACCATCAAACCTGAAACAAGACGGCTCTCACAGAGCACTAAACCTCCACCGACATGGAGCTCTTCCCCAGTGGTCAGTGGCAGAAGAAGAACTCAGGTCTATTACTCTATAAGTATTAATACCTTATAAGTGCAAAATTATTAGCATCAAAATATACTGAAAGTAGTAAAACTGCTTAGTATGCAGAATGGCTCATTTCAGAATGATGCATATTTTATCATCAGATTATTATTATTGATGTATCAACGTGTTTAATAATTTTAATGGTCCAGCTGGTAAAGATGGAGCTATTACAACTACTTTGTAAACTGCAGGGTAGCTTCATAATAATGCATTATCATTTATTTGTTTTTATTTTGTATTAAAATCTGCAAAATAACAAGCAACTAATAAGAATAAATGTAAAAAGTTCCAAAAGTTTCCAAAATGTAGTGCAGTGTAAAGAAGCATAAAATCCTAATACTTCCAGCCAGGTTTAGCCTAGCTTAGCATAAAGACTTGAAACATGGGGTAAAGCTCGCCTGGATCTGTAGTAAAAGTAAGTTTTAAAAAAAACTGCAGCAACACATCTAAAGCTCAGTGATTGGTTGTTGTTTTTTTTGTTCAATATACACACAGAAAAGTATTATGTTACAAACCAGTACAACGTTTGTAGTTTTACCAGCTGATTATTAAAGTCAGCAGAATTTGCAAAGAAAAAAAATAATTAAAACCTTGATTTCAGCCACCGCCCTTTGTCTGCATGCTTTCAAATCTGGACTGGCACTGCTGCGTAAAAAAAACCTTCCTACATAAAAATGTGTTTTGCTTGTTACGTTATCGCTGCCTTGTTTTTTAATCAGTGGCAAATAAGTTTCTTCCAGTAAAGTACGTTGTACAGCACAGAAGTTGCAATGACAGTGGGGTGGAAAGTGAGCACTGAAGGCCAGTTTTCCATCCCGAGTCCTGCTTGTGGTTTGCTTCAGGCTAATAAAACACCCTGGTCAGCTTCGGAAAAGGTGCTTGCTTCATAGTCAGTGTTGACTTTTTAAATATTTAACCAAGACTATCATTTTGGAGTGCTTTGGAGCGCTTAAACATAAAAATATAATGTAAGACAAGATTTAACCAAACTCATCATGACTATGTTGATAAAAAAGATGTCGTCCTGGTGGCATCACTCTCAAAATACAACTGTTGCTGTTGGAAATAGTTGTTTCTAGGACACTGGGTCGCCGTGGTAGATGTTTACTATTGCTGAAATGATCTGTTCTGATTTAATATTCATAGTGTATGAGCACAACAGATGTGTTGTGGGGGTTGGTTCATAAAATATGCTGTGAGATGCATCGCCCTGTTGTTCCAAAGGTGTTCTGTAAAATGGGGAAAAGTAAAAACTTAGCAGATTGCAATAGCACCAAATTATCTAAGAAGTTGAGTTTGGAAGCATTTGAGATTCGATACCATAGATGGAAAAACTCCTGGAAGGGTTAGACTGTTTGCTCACTGTGGTACAAACTACACTTCTTTGTCCCTCTGTATTTTCTGCGCAAGTCAAAGAGCAGTTAACATGTGTGAGGTTATTTTCGTAAGAAAACGCCACTGACCACATCTCACACAAGGTGATTTTAAAATATCTTTATTTAAACATGATCCAGAAAAAAAAAATACATTTTTAAAGTTCCTGCAGATAGCAAACACTTTGTGAACTTTTCAGGCAGGTTGTTCAGAGCACAGACGCCAGATGAGTGAAGCATTCAGCACACGGACACGCACTTCATCACTGGAGGCTAACAGCTCTGAGCCCAAAGCGAAACACATTCATGGGAAACTCCTCACTCCTCTTGTAATACTGAGCTGAAACGCACAGCAAAATTTTCATCTTTTTACCTTTATATTTTGTATTCTGCAAATAACTTAGTCACCAAGTCAGTGTTTTACATAAGGACACGCACAGCATCAAATCTGGGCCGTTTCACACACAGGTCACAACCTCCAACCAGCAACAGGCCCGGCTTAAGTCCTAAATCTAATTTAGAAATCCCTAGATCTTGACTAATAATCCCTGCTGGTAGAGTTTAAATCCTTAAAAGATTGTCTGGAGATACCCAAACCCCAAAATATGAAAATATTCTACTCAACTAAACTTAGTAGGAGTGCAAATTTACCTTCTGAAACTTGTCGAGGTAACATTTGTCCAAGGGTGTAAAAGTATTCTTGCGTTAAAAGAATATTTTCGACATTTCAGGAAACACACTTGTGCCCTATTCTTGCAGAGAACTAGATGAGATGATTAATACCGCTCTCATATCTGTCCCGTAAATAGGAAGCTGGAGCACGGTTAGCTTAGCATAGCACAAAAACAGAAAGCAGCGGCAAACCGCTAGCGTGGCCTTAAAATCCACTTGTGTTTTTTTTAAATGCAAACCAAAAAACAATGTGTAAAATGGCCAAGTTGTGGTTTTTCGGGGGATTATGTGAGGGACTATTTCTTGGCACAGAGTAGTGTCTTCCTTGTAATCCCAAAAGATTTGAGACGACCTGCTGATCAACATCTGTTGTCTTCCCCAGCGAGAACAGTCTTTAGAAGTCCTTTGATTATTTACTGATGTCTCTGATGCCTTTTAAACATAAGATACACTTTGTACATTAAATTATTGGTCCCAGAGTCAAAATACAAAATTTTCTGCTGCCAAATTGGTTTGTCTGAAAGTAAAGTTTAGATGTTCATTTTTAATTAATGTTATACAACAGCATTGCCTTGTGTTGTTCTGGCTCCTAATGGTGTGTTCCCACAGAAAACGAAGCGAGTTTGACCGTAGGATTATTTCTGTTTACTCGAGCGAGTTTAAACACAATCTGCAATTTTTTTTTTTTACCTTAATCTGGTTTACTATTATGAAATAAACATAGGGATCTCAAAATAACTACATCATGATGCTGATTGGTTAAATCATCTACACACATATTTTCAGATTATACGAGGTGGTTCAACTTCCTCGCTTACTTTTGAAGTAGAAGTAGAAGTTCGTATTTGCACAATTCCCATGAAAAATTTGCTTTGCTTTCTGTTTGACCACAGTTATATTTACAGCTCTCACCACACTTAAAAGAAATAAATATATATAAATTAAATCAAGCATTTGCAGTGTGGTGTATGATATCTATCTTTTTATAGTATAAATATACATTACAGTGAGGATAACAGGTGTTTCAGACCACATCTTGCTGTCATCGACAGTTTCCTGAGTCCTAATTCTCGAGTTTGGACTCCTGAGTTTAATCTTCAAAGTTCGAACTCCTAAAGACACAAGCTCAAACTTGGCGTGTTGTGTTTTGAGACAGGCATGTCAGGCATATGCCTGTGGGAAAATCAATAGTACTGTTTCCTGATCACCTGACAGAACCTCACCTTTCCTTGTAATAGTCCTTATAATGGTCTGTATATATCTTCAGACTGGAGCTGCATGGGTGAACACCCAGAGCTCCTGCACCTCCAGTCATCTACAGTTTCCTTGCAATAGATAACACACACACACACACACACACCCCACTGTTGGACCATTTGTACAAACAATTACAAAAAACAAGTATTTAAACAAATGCTTAATAAGTCACCTTTACAGAGAAACATGAGAAATTTGTGTTCCCGGTCAAGCCGAAATGTCAGTTTCAGAGACGACAAAAGCATTGGTCAGCGAGAGGCAGGCACGAAGAAGACAAGGCCTTCAGAGAAACAGCCCTTATTTTCCAGATCTATGGCAGTATCATAATAATATAATAACCTTGATACATGCTGTTCTCCTTTGTTTCTGTATGGGAGGAGTTCAAAATGTGGCGGTTCAACTTTGCCTTGCTTATCGGTAAACAGATGTCCCATAGAGCGTGACGGGAGGCCTTTTCTGAACCAATACTGTCCACTGAGCAGCACAAAGGGCAATAAACTATAAACTTTTAAAATTAATTTGCAGTGATCACTACAGCCGCCCACTGTGTGTTCTGGTGGAAAAAGACTGTAGGAGGGAAAAAAACGAGAAGTGCCAAAATGATTTGGAAAAAAGGTTTGAAGTCATGTTCTATGATCTGAAATTAAAAAACCCAATGAAATGTTCTCAGATTTTACTGCGTGGAAGCCAGAAACACAGCAAGCCAGAGGGGTTGTAACAGGCTTCATTTTCCATGCTCAAAAAAACAAAAAAACAAAACAAAGTGATGGAGCAAACTGTTTTCTCATTAAGTACAAAAAAAGAGAGTCATTAATTCTCGTGAAATGGGTGGTTTTGGAGGTTTGGTGATGTAGTGACTACTCGTTGGGCTTGTTGATGACCTACTGTAGCTGGCAAGCTAACGGTAACATACCTAGTTAGCATTACACAGCTCCAGTTATTTTTAGCTTAGCTGGGTTTTGCACTCTCTGGCTCAACGTTCCCGTAGGTCAACACTTTGAAGATGGTTTGCAATTAAGTCAGTGGTACAAATTTGCATGACAAAGACCAAAGTTTGTCATCTTGGTGATAGCTACATCTTCTTTGACTGTAAGCAAATCCACTGATGTTAGCAACCCTGTTTTAATGGTTGTAGTCCAGAATTATTGTGTATTGTATAATTATAAATGTTGATTAGGGTGACCAGACATCCCAGTTATTGGTGGCCTGTCCCCATTTTTAACTGTGTGTTAATCATAGACTGTATAACAGCCATGAAATCAGATTTTATGTCACCAGAAACCCTGGACAGCGGAGCAGACAGGCGAAAAGCGATCGTGAAAAGTGAGCCTGTTGTTGCCGATGAAATATGTGTTTGGTAGGCCGATGTCTAATATCCTTTTTTTATATTTGGAAAACGGCACGTAGCCTGTAATTAACACGACTTGCTGCTGACTGATGACATGATCTCGTTTGCAATTATCCTCTACATTACTTCATTCAGAAGAGTTATATTTGAAAGATTATAAACCCGAAATTGTCACCCTTTTTATTTCACATATAATATAATGTTATTATATATGAAATAAAAAGGGTGACATCAGTTTTTAATGACCACAAAACCAAAACAATGGTTTTCATTTCAGAAATCTGGTCACCTTAAAGTTGATGGGGCCATTAGTCAGAATCATGGTAACATTTTGTTTAACTTTGACTGAATTTAACTTTAACTTAATTTAAGTGACACAGATAAGTTAGTAACTTTTTAGTTTTTACTGTGTGTTTAAGCAAGGCAACACTGGACCAACAGCTCACCGTAAGCCATGACCACATATAAGGCGTTTTTTTCCCTTTACTGTAAGTTAATGCACAGCTGTGACACTGGAAAACAGAGAGCATGTTGAAAAGCGGTTAACATGCTATCTTGCTAGCATTAGCTAACTTATCAAAAATGAAAACAGTGAAAACATGGTTTTATTATCTAATCTAGGAACTCAACCCATGATAAAGTCTTGCAATCTCCATTCTTCAGCTAATGTTGCTGTTCAATGTTGAACCCAAAGGCAAACTCGGCTACATTTTGAGATAAAGATGCAGCACATCAGAAAAGCTTCCAGTGTGATCATGGCCTTTAAGGCATATCGCACAGAAAGCTAGAACAGCGTGTATTTGGGCTATACGTAGGGTAAATGTGCTGAGACACTAACAAGATTCACAATGTTTATAGAAGACGCTACATGGCATTCAGGTGAAATTGATTGAAAACAACAAGCACACGATGCTATTTTTTGAAAACACAAGCGAGTTTTACTCGCTTTGTTTTAAAAAATATATTTTAGTAACTGTTTTCTCAGAAAAAAAATGACTTGAATGTTCAATGGCCTTCAGACTGACTGACAGGCGGCCATTTTGTTGTTAAACCACAGTTGGCAACACCCACTAAAAAGGGAGCTGCTACTGTTGCCTTCCTGTGGTCCAGACAGCCTTAAATGATTTGTGAACTTAAAATCTCACAAAGATTTTAAAAAATAATTAAAACCCTGGTGATGCAAAAACATCTAAAGATTTCTGTCAGTGTTGGATACCTGTAGTTACAGTGTTCAGAAAAACAGAACCAGAAAAATACTGACAAACAAAAATATTTATATCTTGCGGTTTTGGTATTTGTTGGCACTGTTTTTTGAGCGATTGAGGATTTTCATTCCAAAATGCTACATATCCATTTTCAGGAAATAAAAGATACCTGAAACATACAGTACTTTATCATCATAGTGAATTGTTTTTCATAAATGCAGTCAGTTTTTAACTTTTGGATATGTCCTTTTGGAATAAAACCCCTGACATTTCATTGCTACCCTACGAAATAAAACATATCAACTGTCCTCACTAGAGTTTAAATCTTACAGAAGACATTTATAGTTTTAAATAATTACACATTACATGCAAAAAAAGCCCAAAACCTTTCTGTCATGGATGAAGATGCAAAGCGAAGATGACGCTTTTCTTTGTTTTCTTGCTCACCGGTTTAGAGCTGTTAATTAATGTATAAATTATTTTATCGAACAAGCAATTTAACATTTATTGTACAAGAAGTCAAAACTAAAAGAAAGTGATAAAATGTGATAAAATGTACAGTGCCTAAGAGAGAGTAACTAAAATTTCGATAGTAATCTACCTCTCTTTTTCAAGATTAATTCAATTTAAAGCTGTGGCTTATTTCCATAACGTAACCGTAATCAGCAGTGCAAAGTGTTATCTATAGAAAAAGTGATTATTAAAAGAGAGGCACAAACTGGGAAGTTTTGTGTTTTTAAAATGGAAATCAAAGGCTACGTTTCTGTAGCATCTTGATTTTTCTGATTGTCTAAAAGAAGTACTACTTTTAGCCTTTCTGATAAATAACTCGAGGGTCGAGGCTGAAAACTACGGCAGTGCATTGCAATCACCAAAGAAAAAACATCTTTTTGATTTAGTAATTATGCATTTCATAATTAGGAGATCTGTATACATACTCGCAAGATCAATATCCAGAAATTATAGATCCTTGTCTTTTAATAACAATATATGGAACTGATTATGAGGTCTAGCAATTATCTAATCAGTGCTCGTATTATCTTAAAATTATGACTTGAAATTACAAGATCACTATCTCTTAATCACAAAATGCATATCTTGTAATTAGGAGATACTTTGTAATTATAAGGTATGATCATACATCACTATTTACTTGTTTATAAGGGACAAAAGGGGCAAAATATTGTTCTTTCATTTGTAATAATCAACAAAAATAGACTAAATGAAGATAAAATAATCACTAAATCTTTATCTGGTACTTATAAAACAACAATCTCATAATCATGAGATAAAATATGTATGAATCCTTACTTTGACATTACAAAACAAGGATCTTGTACCTACTAAATGCTGTAATCCAGTTATAAAAATATTTAAAATAAGACCTTCACATAAAAACAAGCACTTTGTAAGTACGGAATAAAATAACTATGAAAACTATTAATTCAGAATAAAAAAAGTTACAATCCATATGTTACAAGGGCAAAACATGGATCTTAATAATGAGACACGAATCTTGCAAGGCTTCTAGCTGAAGCTAACTTGCAGGGATTTTTACCTCATAATAATGAGATACAGACCAAGTAATTATGAGATGTTTAGTCAAAAGTATGAAATTTTTATTTTCCTTTTGTGAATCCAATGCACCTTCATAGAAAAGGTTTACAGCTTAAACTCCCTAATATCCTAAACAACCATCCTTATTTGGTTCAATGGGCTGCAAACATTTTAACTGGTATTTTAATGAGGCTTTGTAAGTTATTTTAGTAAAAGTTTGCATTTAACGGCTCTTTAAAATGTCTCCTCGCTTGTTTAAATCTTGTGCTTTCTTTCATTTTGTCACAGTTGCTGTTTCTTGTCTCACGTCGGAGATGAATCTCTTCACACGTGGCCCCGTCCTCAGAGTTCACTGACCCTCTCGCTGAGGGTCTCCAGCTCCTCCTCCTGCTCCTGATAGCGCTCCATTCCCTGTCCGCTGTTGCCGCGGGGCCCGTTGCAGAGGTGCGTGGGGTAGTCCAGCCCGCTGAGCTGGGCGTGGTGATGCCAGCGCAGGTCGTCACTCTCGTGGGTGATGTAGCGCTCATTCATCCGGGACTCCAGGTTCCTCAGGTCCAGCCACATCTGGTAGTCCTGGTGGGGAAAACAAACACACCCTCAGAGATACTGGTCCCAGGATTATTACTTTATTTTTGGGCCCACAATGTCAACTGTTTCATCCATTTTTCCACTGGTTTATTACAGGCCAAATTGCCATCAAACTCGCTGTGATATTGATGGTCCCCAGAGGGTGAATCGTAATGATTTTGGTAACACCATGACCTTCCCTGTTGTGCCACCACCAGGACAAAATCTTCTGGGCTTTCAACCATATTTCGTAGTGTTCAAACAGAGGGAGTGTGCTCATCGGGTGACCTACAGTAAGTATGGAAGTTCAGTCATGTGATAACAGCTGGTAGTATATAGCAAGAAGAAAAACTAAAAAAGTTTTTTTAGTTTAAGTTTCTATGAAGTTTTGATATCATTACTGAGCTCTTTACTCCAGAACTTTATTCTGGCTTTCATTGTTAAAAGAAAATCTTTGGTCCTCTGTTACATCCCTGTCTAAGCTTTATTCCAGTATTTACACTACTCTTTAACTTTAACAGAAGTATTAAAGTTACTTAATTTCTTTAATTTAACTTCAGCTTCCTCGTTCAGTCTTTGTTTAGGAGGAGTCCAGGTGATTCTGCTGGTTGCACGAAGGTAGGTGACCTTTACAACATGTAAATTCATGATTGAATATAAATGTTTGATTTTATTAATGTACTTGCCTGTAACCAGGGGTGACTGAGGGTCTTGTCAACGCTGTACCTCTTCCTCATCTTAACTTGCAGCAGGTTGTTAATCAGGTCAATCGCTGCAAGGGAGGAAAGAAAGAAAAGGAAGGAAAAAGGAGGACGTGATGAGCGAGGAAATGTTGAGGTAAAGCGAGGGTCGAGTGTGCAACAGAGGGAGGGATGAAGCAGGGGAGGGGAGGAGGATGAAGGGTCGGGGCCCCTCCCCTGTGGTGAGGGGCCAGTCGGGGCTAATGAGCAAAGCTAACATGATGTTAACATTTCTTCAGGGGTCAGTGGTCTGAACAGCTCTGGGACCCCTGGGCCCCTCAGGTCTTCAGGGGCCTCCATCGCTTGGTATTATGCACATGAATGGACCACCACATGAATACCCCCTGAATCTGTCTGTCTAACTTTCTTTCCAAGAACTGCCAGGATATTTCTCCCCTCCCTCATTCCTCTTTCTTAGGGAGTCACAGGACCCACTTTTTTTTATAGCAGTGGGGCCAAAGGATGGCGTTGTCAGTCTATCCAACACTCCAAGCAAGATATCTACATCTCTCAGCCAGATTATAAGTATTTTTCTTACTGTGGGTTTTTGTTTTCCTGAAAAATGTCAGCTTTAGTGTGAGAAGAACATGATTGGATACTATTTGCTATATTGGATCGCACGTCATGAAAGCATAAGCTGACTATGTCTGACTGTTTCATGCCATATGTTTAATATTCAGGTCTATGATCATGAAACAAAATTAGATGTTTGTGGTCACAACAAAAGGTGGAAGTTCAAAAGCGCCCTAACTTCTTCCGAATTAAAAAGCTTGAATCGTGGTTGCATGTGGGCGGAGAAAAAAAAACGAGTTCTATAACAGAAGCCCTTTAAAGCGTCTTCTTTTTAAGTGATCTTTGAAAATGCAGATTTGTTGACGCACTCAAGAGTTTATTCTCTGACATTTAATCCTCCTGTGGCTGACAGAAACGACTTTTACAACATTTACTCTGAAGCCCAGCTGAAGTCTCTCTGGCTGGTTGAGGAGGCGGAGGGAAGGTGAAGAGCGCTTCCGGGATCCGGCCGAGGAGCGAGTGAGTCAGGCTGATTTAAATCCGTCTCGTAGTCAACAGGACAATTCCAGCCAACACACTCGGCGGATGCATTTAGAGACAATGACGACAGCAACATGAGTCACACAGCAGCAGAGAATGGCTCGAATTGACTTCAAGGACGTGTTGAAGCGATCATATTGCAGCAGGATGATGTTTGAGGACAAAAAATAACCACGACTCACACAGAAAGGTGAAACAAGGCATTCATTTGGTCACACTATTTATATTTGTTGGTAGAGGAAGGGCACTGACACCACCAAGCGTTTACGTGTGCGCGATTATCCTGTTTTTTGAGTCATATCCTGGTTTTGATCAAGATCATTCCTTCTCTGTTTTTTTATTCTGGCTCTGGACCTGGATGCTTTAGCTTCTCTTTACTATAACAGGTAATGGAAAACACAAGTTACTTTCCCTTATTCGAGCATGTTAAACATCATTACTTTACTTTTGTCACTAACTGCTATGTAACTTGAGCTGATGAGGCACCTGCGAACATCCCGGTATGTCAATCAATCTCATCCGGTTTCTCAAAACCAGGATTTTTCAAAAAAAAAACTAGAAAATGATTTGCATGCAATTCTCATAACCACGATTCTCCAAAAACTGATTATAATCAGGATACCAGTGCACATGAAACATTAAGCTGAAGAAAATGATGCTCCATTGGTACAAAGCATAGACTACATATAAGAAATGGACGTAGTCATGGTGACGTCACTCGTTGGTTTGTGGACCGCCGCTTTGAAGCCTTGAGTTTGGGCGATTGGGCGCCGCCATGTTGAGTTTTTGCAACCAGGAAGTGCCCGGAAGTGACGATATGGCGGAGCTAACGGCCGTGTGCGGAGCTAGCTAGCTAGCTTAGCTAGGTGCAACTGTAACTCACGTTAACTTTCATTTTAACAGGCTGATAAGTTTGTCCAGAGAACAACAGTCTGAAAACTAAATGTTCTCACCAAAGAAAGTGAACAGCTGACTCCTAATAAGCTTTTTCAGTGGTGCTGGTTAAATTTACACAGCGCCAAGGCCACAGGTCGGCTCTAGCCTGATTGACAGGTCGCCATGGTAATGACCTGACAATCATAGATAATCCCGCCGTGAAACATTCTCTGCTTTGTGGTCTATTTAAAAATAAATGGGACCATAATTTACTAAATGAACATCATGCTGTGTTGAAGAAGACTTGAAACTAGCAACCGAGACCATAAACTCATCAGAAAAGTGTTTACTGGGGTAATTATTCAGCTGAGAAGTAGAGTCATTTTGCAACCAGAAGAGTCGCCCCCTGCTGGATTTTCAATAGAATGCAGTTTTCAGGGACTTCCGCATTCGCTTCATATTGTAGACCGGAAGCTTCCTGCTTGGTACAAAATCAAAGTTATCAGGGTTTTAGAGGGTTTAGATGCCTTGTAGCCATTGGGCTTGGGAAAAATTGGAAAATGGTTGTTGACTTAAAAGTACGCAATTTCACATTATTTTTGGGCCATCATTACAGGTAACGCTCAAAAAGCTAAAAGACAAAACTTGCTAAAGCTGAATGTTTATTTTATTATTTACACATATCAAATTTCATGAACATTCATTTAGCAAAGTTTGCCCTGTAAAGTTTTAGGATTTATGGATGTCAGAAGTGCTCGGCCCAAGGTCCATCTATGGCTTCAGTAGTAGCTAGCTGGCTCGACAGCTAACAATCACAACCTTTAAAAATGAAAAGATTGATAAATATACCCTTTGTTTTCTTAGATGCCGATGGAGGAAGATAGCGTAGATGACAATTGTTTGTTTAGGTTTAGGTACATGCAGCGGACGTTGGGATCCCCCACATGGGATATAAAATATTTTATTTTCCTGCCAAACAGTGCTACGGTGTACAGGCAGGACATGAACATGTCTTTATTAATTACACATATGTTACAGACTGCAGAAGAGGCTGTGGCCCATAATATTACATACCTTCCTGGGAAACTTTCTTCCAGGGATGTGGAGGGTACATGAAGGCAGCATTTTGGATCTGATCATTGATGTCCTCATCTTCATTAAAAGGGAATGTCCCACTGAGACTGCAGAAAAGACAAAACCAGGTGAGTTTTATATAATACAGAAATCACATCGCAGATTTGAAAGATTTAACCTACAATTCAGTTCACTGTGATAATGCCATTATGGCATTTGATTGCTTATAGATTGTAGATTGAGGTGTTTTGCTGAGGACCACAAGAAAATGTAAAGAAGAAAGAAAGAAAACACATGAAAGACAAACAAAAACAAAGCACATTAAAAGAGAAATAACAAGCAAAACAAAGATATCGGAGCTAAACAAAGAAAGAGCATTTAAAATTGAGTCTATAAAGATTTCACGAGTTTCCTACCTGACGTAGATGATGACTCCCACCGACCACATGTCCAGAGAGCGGTTGTAGCCTTTGTTCCTCAGGACCTCGGGAGCGAGATAAGCCGGTGTGCCGACCACCGAACGCCTGAACGACTTTTCGCCGATGATCCGAGCAAACCCAAAGTCACACAGCTTCACCTGAAACAAGAGGCCAGAGGTGTTTTGAAATAAATCTCACATGCTACTGATTGGCTTTCATTCATAGGATCTCTGGTTTGTAACCTTTCAAACCTTTATGCTTTACTATCCTGTTAATCATCATAGTTTACTAGTTTACATAATTTGTGAAGGTCTGGCCCAAAATTTTGGACCGTCATTGCTGTGACTGGGAAAGATCTATGCATATTTTTTATTCATTTCACAACACCCAACTTAAGCCCTGACGTTTTATCATCACTTTTTATTTCGACAAATACTATGCTATTGTAGGACTCCGTACACATCAGGTTTTACCTAAGCTGTTGTGGAGTCCATTAGAGGAACTTTTGTGTCATCTTTTTCTCTTATCAATTATGCTGTGCCTTAAGAGTCTATTCTCGGACATATTTTGTTCTCCATATGTTCCTCCTTGGTGATGTGATCTGGAGACTTGGTATTTTATTTCACTGTTATGCAGATGACACGCAGTTGTACCTAGCTCCCTATGAAGTGTGTGAAATCCTTGTAATTGGACCCCAACATATAACCAAAAAATACTACCATCTGCTTGTCACTTGGCACAATGTATCAAGCCCGTTTCAAGAAATTTTGGTTCCTTATTTGACAGCAATTACATTTTGGAGTAACATACTGTATCACTGAGCCTGTACTGTTATGTTTTTACCATCTCAGAAATATTGCTAAAATAAGTTCTCACAACTAACAACTTTGAGCTCATCAGGAACGGAAGTGTTTTGTGAGCTGGAAATCAATCAAAATAGCTTTGAAGAGTCAGAATACAAACTGGACATACAGACAAAGATAGGTTGCTAGCTAATGTTAGCACCCTACATTATTGATAATAGCCTTTTCGGATCACTGTGGCTAAACAAAAGGCAGCATATTTTCTGATTTCTTTCTTTTCTCTTTTGAGTTAGCAGTTTCCCCTGTTTCCAGTCTTTGTGCTAAACATGTCCTGGACCTGTCTCTGGATACTGGACACAAAGAGATGAAACTGATATATCCATCTCTCATCTGACTCTGAGGAAGACAGAGAAAATGATTCCATAAAACATCAGACAGTTTCTTAAAATGTTTTATTAGCTCATTTGGCTAAAGTTAATGCAACAATTCCAAAGTACCTCTTTAAGACATTAGCATTTTGTTTGTTTCCTGTTATTAGCAGGAGTAGCAGGCTCTGTAGATGATACACAGTAAGTAAAGTGTGTGAGGAATCCTGAGCCCAACAGCCGGCCTGATGCATCATTAGAGCTAACAGTTAGTCTGTCTGACACAAACAGCTATTTCTGGAGAGGAGACCGAAAACTGCAGAAAGCTGCTGATAGTTACACTGACAGCTAATGGACTGTCTGCGTCTGTTTTTGTTTGCTTGCCTGCATGTTCCTGTTTTCCCTGTTTCCTCTATGTATAAATATATTTTTCTGTTTCTGTCACCTCCTAGTATCATGAAGCCGGGTGATTGGAAACAGCTGTGAAAGATTCTGCAATACATTCTCTGTCTGTCACTGTCAAGACGCAATGACAGTCAATTCATAGTCTCACATTTTCCTTGTCTGGTTATTTATCCAGCCATGTACTAATGCTGTGTTCCAGACTGCTCAGAACTTGGAAATTTCCAAGTGGAAAAACGACCAAGGCTTGAACCTTCTGTGAGGGGACAGTGCTAAATACGTGCCGCCCAGCTGCCTAAATAACATTTAACACAAAATATTTGTACATCAGTGTACATGAAGAACAGCATTTAGTGCATATTATGTATTATTTCAATTAAATACAGGAAATTATACCTTTTGTTGCCTTGTACCTTTACCATTTTACAATGTGTGCTTCCATGGGAGCTGCTACTGTAGTGTGTCGTTATTCAGCTGCTTCCTGTGAAGTCGGGGTACATATTTTTTCTCTGATTTCACAAGTAGAAACTTCGACTTCAAGTGGCGTTTCATGGTACTTTTTCTAGTTGGAGGTGGGAAATTTCTGAGTTGCCTGGAACGCAGCATAACTCACCTGTCCTTTTGGATCCTGTCACCCCCACCCGCCCTGCAGTAACCCCTGTGTTCCATCCATTCTCCATCACTAACCCCCCCCGCCCACTGGCACACCTGTTCCCACTTACCAATCAATCATCCCAGTAGCAAATTTACTAGTGCACTTCCATTGGTTCCCCGCCAGATTGTCTCCAGCCCTTATCTCTGCCTGCCTGAGTTTTGCCTGTAATGACCTCCTGCCTTTCTTTTGGACAGGCTGCTCTCTCACCTGATCCCTATTTGATAAGTTCACCTGATCTCCTCTGCCTACCTGGTTTGGAATTTTGCCTGTTTTCAACCTTGAGCCATGGTTGTTTTTAACCTTAAGTCTCAGAGCCAAGTTTTTGTTGTTCCAGCCCATTTTTCCTAAGCTTTAACACTTTGTCCGTGGTCTGTGAAAAACTTTCACAGAACATGTTGAGTTTCTAATTCAAAATAAGCATTTATTATGATTCAGGTGCATATTGCTTTTAGAATAAAAGAAGCCTGCATATTAAGCCCCCCACCCGATTCTCTCAGTATGTAAATAAACGCAAGAAACTCACAATAAAAATAGTCAAAAGAGGCAGTTAATACCATCCACCTAATCAATAAACAGCTGCTGTGTACCTGTGGAAATGAGTCTGCAGATGCCAGCAGGACGTTTTCAGGTTTGAGATCACAGTGGACAATGTTCTTGAAGTGGAGGTGACGCAAAGCCACCAGGATCTGACGGTGACGCACAGAAACACAAACAAAGCATTTAATAGTAATTTACTAGAAGAACTATTCATCAAAGCCACCTGATTGGATTTAATTAGAAACGTATTGAGGGCGGCGCTAGACAAAGGTCACGCAGGTGCATCTTATAAGATCTTGAAAGAAAAGCTGCACCTTTAATTCTGGACATTCATCAAGCTTTTCCACAGGGTTTCAAATCCAAATTCAATTCTTGTAAAAATATGAATTCTCACGTACGTCCAACTAGGTACAGAAAATGTGTTTGCTCCCAAACCAAACACAGACGTGTGCTGAAAGAAAATATAATTTTCAAAAGCAAAAGAGTTCATCCTAAGGGAGAAGGAATGTGATCAGGAAATTTAGATATTTTCTTTGGTACAAGCGCCACTGTTGGCCTTATAGAAGATAATGGACGAGAAAAAAATCCCTTCAGCCATTTCTACACGTGAACAAAAATACCAGAAGCACCGAGCTGCTGTTGCATTTATAGAATCTCTGATCAGTTCAACCACTGAATGATCTGTGTGGGTGAGAGAGTGGCTTGAGTCAGACATCCGTCTCACTCATGCTTTATAAAAACTATTCACTCGCTAAACTAAACTGTGACTGAACAGCTAAAGTGCATAAGTTCCTCTTCCTCTGGTTGTTTTGGCAGCCACCAAATAGCTTCAGATACAGTTCCACCTCCTTTGAGACTGAACAACAGAGACGCATTTACAGTGTGTGGCTAAGTGCAAATCCAAAGGAGAGTAAAATCCAGCAGCTCTCGACTTGTTTGAAGATACTCTAAGACATTTAAGGAGGCTTCTGAGAATCTTCAGACATCTAAGTGGAGAAGTAGGGGTGTGCATATATGTGTGTGTCACCTGTGTGACCAGGAACTTGGTGACCCTCTCAGGCAGTCGTCCTTTCTCACTGGACAGGATCATCTCCAACATGTCTCCGTGGAGCTTCTCCATGACGACAAACACTCTCTCCGGCGTCTCAAACATGCAGTCCAGGTTGACCACGCCCGGGTGGTGCAAACTCTGGAGGAAGGGAAAAGAGAAATTATCTTCATCTAAAGCTCTGCCAGCTGATGTTCCCTTAAGCTTCGCGAAGTTTGGATTTTGTTATTTAATGAATGTAATTTATTATTGTATGCCATGTTGTAAAAACATTTATCGGCTTAGTTTACTGACAGACCAACTGGCATGCAAAAGGTCAAGCTGCTGGACCACAAGGCGAACGCTCTGCTGCACTTATTGACTGTAAATTATGAATCTACTAACCTACTGTGAACTATTAGATGAGGCTGATAATCTATAATTATGAGATGCTTCAGAGCAACACACCAGTAGTTAGCTGCAGTTTCAGTAGTTCTCTAACCTTTTAACATGTAACCTACAAAGAACAGCTTATTGGCCTCAACACTGTCACCATTAAAATTTCCACCACAGTTTTTTTTTGTTTGATAAAATTAAGATAACTGCCTTGAGTCTTGATAATCATGCAGTGGTGATAGAAGTACTCAGATATTTTACTCCAGTTAAAGTAGTAATAACACAGTGCATCAAAATATACTTAAGTACCAAAAGTAAAAGTACTCATGCAGCGTGACCCAGAATAATATATATTGCATTATTAAAGCATTAATGTGCTCATCTCTTTAATGTTGCAGCTGGTAAAGGTGGAGCTGGGTAGGTTGTGAATTGATTAATAAAGTCTCATCTTAAGCTGTAATAGGTTTTATTTTTAATCTGAATCTGCAAAGTAGCTAAAGCTGTCAAATGAAGGTAAAATATTTTCCTTTGATAATGTGGTGTAGTAGAAGTATAAAGCAGTAGAACATGAAAATCCTCAAGTAAAGTACAGGTACATCCACGCTGTACAAGTACATGTACTTAGCTGCAGTGGTGGAACGCAGCTATCAGTCAAATAGGAACAAATAAAGACATATCTTTTAGAAAAAGATCTTTATAATAGTACACCTGTCTTAATACTCACATGCAATACTGATGCTTCAATAAATTACAACCTCAAGAAATGAAATCTAATCATAGTATTCCCAAAAAAAAAGGTCCCACCAACAGAGCAGACATGAAGTGAACAGTGTGCAGGTGTGTATTGCAGCAGCAGCAGCTTCTGCAGGTTGAGCAGTGCTGGAATATTACAGGATGTCACACCCCACGGTGTTGCCAAGGTAATGAAGTCAATCACGACAGGAAGTCACAATCCCTGCCAACAGGCTCCTGAGTAGCACCGCTGTGTGTGTGTGTGTGTGTGTGTGTGTGTGTGTGTGTGTGTGTGTGTGTGTGTGTGTGTACCTGCAGGATGGCCACCTCGTTGCGCAGCTGACTCTCCTGTTTTGTGGGGAAGCGGAGTTTGTCAATGATCTTGATGGCGACGTCTCGGCCCGACTTCCTGTGTTTACCTGCGTGAAAAACGCACAGCGATGATAAACACACAGCTGTTATGTGGTGGAATGCAACATTAAGTGTTACATTATGAACTTAACTACAAATTTGACATACTTTTAGTGCTTGAGTACTATTTTAATGTTATGCAACATTATACTTGAATGTTGTACTTTTTACTCCACTACATTTGTCTGATTTTTCATACTTTTAAGTACATTTAATATAATACTTAGTAAAGTTTTGAATGCAGGCGTTTTACTTTCACAGTGTGGTATTAGTACTTTTACTGAAGTAAAGGATCTTCTTTCGCTGCTGGCTGTTACTGTTATCTTGGGACAAACTGTACAGAATTCTTTGAAGTGGGACGTCCTTTTACATTTTTCTACTTTTGACTTTAGACATTAAATCAAAGTATGTTTAGACAGTTTGCACCAACTAACAGACTGGATGCATCTCTGGCACAAAAAACATGTTTCAAATGGGACGTGGAGTCAAGCATTGATTTTTTTGATGTATACATTTCATCCTGGTAGGAAAAACAATCTATTTGAGAATTAAGACAAAATATTTAGAGAAACAATTAAAAAAAAATACTTGCTAAAAATACAAATTTTGTGATTGGAAAAAAATACAGATAAAAAATACAGATTCAGATAAAAAGTAAACAATATTATTTCCCAATATTAAGACCCTCACTTCCATAGCATTGTATTTTTTTTTATCAGCATTATGACTTTTTCTCATAATACTGTGTTGGCACTTTGTTGTCATGTGTCTGTCTCCACTTTGTGAGTTTACCTCCATAGACGATGCCAAACTGTCCTGAGCCGAGGACCTCGTCTGGGAAGATCTGATACACAGAATTGATATCCTGAAAAACAGAGTGTTCACATCAATCATTTAATATGTTTCAAGAAAAGAGTCCAATGTTACCCCAAACGAGATCAAGCATCAGCATTAAGACGCTCTATCAGCCCTCAGTTTTAAGCACGGTCCGGGGATTGACTGTACCCCAACAACTACATATAAGTAGTTTAAATCAGCTACACCTTCACCATTAAAGCACCACATACATAATACAGTAATACAGTAACAACAATGATCAAATAATATGACATACGTACGTTCACCTATGAGACATTCCGCTAATACTGTTTTAGTATTTTTATACTGTGGTGTTTATACTTTTATTTACTAAATTACTTGAATAGTTCCTCCACAGCTGAAAGGAAGGGACTGTTGTTCCCTGCGTTTGTCCTTATGACAGCGTTTCTCCCCAGGCTTGGTACTTCCCTGATTTCTGCCAGGCCAAAGTGAGGGAACAGAAGTCTCGGTTTGCAGTGACAGATTACTGTGACATGACAGCCTTGCTTAGCAGAGGACGGGACGGAGGAGAATTGGAAATACACGCATGTAGAAAATGATTAAGACAATTAAACAAGATGATTTAACAATCAAGAAGTGGGGTATATGCAGTACAGCGAACTGTTAAAAAAGTTTTGTTATCACACCATACGAGTTTACCAAAAAAAAATCACCGTAAACGCTTATGAGTTGTGCTGGAACGGCTGTGGTAACATTGGCACTTTTATGCATTTAGTGTGGGCCTGCCCAGTGGTACAATGATTCTGGAGTGAGTGGAATAGATGTTTTACAGGTACTAAAGAAAGTTCATGTTCCACATTGTCCTGTTGTATGCATATTGGGAAAGAGAGTGGAAAACATTAATGCAATAATTACGTAACTTATTGTCACGTATAGCCTTTTTATCTGTAAAGAGGATAATTCTCATGAATTGGAAAATTTGTAAACGGGACTGTTTTAACAAATACAACTGGCTGGAAGACCTCCTGGACCTTTTATCGATGGAGAATGCAGCCTTAATGATTATGATAATGATAAAGTGCCCCATGGACTTTCATTAGAGAATATATGAACAATAATAGAATGATTACATCATTTTGGAAACTGCCATGGCACTATTATTATGTCAATCTGTACCAACAGCCAGGGGTTTGTAACGTCTTGCGTTTAGAGTTTATGGTGTAGTGTTTTTTCTGTTTTGTCCTGCCATTTCTCTTAAAAAATAAAAAATATATACATATATTTAAAAAAGTTTTGGGTGGCGAATGGCGCAGTGGATATGACACATGCCCGCAACCTCTGATGTGTCCCTGAGCAACACACTTATCCCCTGGTTGCTCCAGAGGCAGCTACAGCTAAGTGGGGTTTGACACACGGCCATTTTGAGATGCAGAACTCCTTGTATTTGAAATCGTTTCAGGTTTTAAGGTAAAGCCGAGAAAGGCGAGCCCGGGTGACAGAAAGTGGGTTCAACAAAAAAGTGAAATGCATTCAATTCATAATCTGGTGGAGGAGTTTTCAGGGAGCTTTTTGCACAGGAGAGCCCACTGTGAGTGTAACTACACAGCGTCAGTGATCTGCCACAGCTTTGACACCAAAACTGCTAAATATTTTCTCCTTGTCTGCAATCACGTCTAGCTTTTCTCCCCTGTTAGCTGACAGCCTAATATCACACCTCAAGCAAAGAGGACAGAAATACAATATTATAAACCTCCTCCCCCTTCCCCGAGCTCGCTGCCTAATTACCATCCGTCGCTATGGAAACCGTTTGGCTGAGTGAGTAATCACAGTAATCTCCATTTGAGGTGCTTGAAGACGCGCTCACCTTGGAGACGGCGAGGTGCACGTCTGCATGGAAATGGGACTCGATGTTCTCTGCGGATACATTTGCATGAATAGAGTTTGCAGACATTCGAGCCTTATGTAGATCTTTATGATGTAAATGTACAGAGTGTTTAATACGCGCCGATCTGCTCTGGGGAAACTCTGCGACGTGTCCTCGGAGTCTTCGAAACGCAAGTGGATGAAAAGCGAGACGTATGAACATTACAAACAGGATGTAGTTTGTGGTGGAAGAGACATTTATCATCAACATCTTAAACTCACGGCAGAAAAGTTAAAGGAGGAAAAGGAAGAACTAAAACCTGACACTATCGTGAAGCAGACAGTTTTGCACACTATCAGCTGCTGCACTGTAAAATAACAATACAATAACTGTTGCAAACAAACCCCAATGAACATGATGGACTTTTCCTTTCTGGGGAGCATGGCTGGATTTTCTCCAGAAAAAGGCAAATAACTGCTGCTGCAATGAGCACTATAAACTGGTATCAGGATTAATTAATGGTAGATTAAAGTGACTGTTCGCCATAACTAAACAGGGTTCAGGTAGCCAATGGGACAAAGCCTCAAATATAGAAAAAGAGCTCTAAAATATTTTATTTTATGATTGTTTTCTTGCTGTATAAATATATATTTTTCCTGTATATTTAGGTTCCTGTACCCCGCCTTTCACCCAATGTCAGCTGGGATAGGCTCCAGCCCCCCCGCGACCCTGTACGCAGGATAAGCGGTTGATGATGGATGGATGGATTTAGGTTCCTGAAACGATTAATAGGCTAAAGCACTTGATCTGGTCTGTTTCACAAAGTAATGCAAACCATTGCTTGTCCACTGTGTATTGGCATTGTTATTGTTTCTGAAAAAAATACTTCTATGTTGCTAAACTTTCTCAGTCTGAATTTAAATGTACGATAGTATATTTTTTGCATGAAGGCGGGCGCATCATGTATGCATAATACAGTACCCTCCCACCCCTGAGAAAGAGGGCTCTGAACATATCGAACATTGATATTAACACAAACTTATATTTCAGAAATGTCTTCAGTATCTGCACAATCAGACCGTTTAGAATCCTTAAAGATTTCTTTTAATGAACATACTTGTTGCCAGACTGCAGACTCGGATCCATCTGAGTGCAGATAAAACAGGTGTGTGGTGTTGTGGTGTCTTTGGAGGTGTTTATACTGAGCCATCTACTTCCCTAATGCCCACTTATGTTGTAATTATCACATCTCCTTCTGGAGAGGCTTCTTCTTCTTCTCACTGCATCTGTGTTGTTGTCATCAGACCTTTTTTTTTATAGTTTAATAAAGTTTAATAATCTTACTTGTTCGCTTCATGTTGCACATTTGTAGACTTTTTAGTATTTTTATACTGTGGCATTTCTTATTTCTACTCAAGTAGATTATTTGAATAGTTCCTACATCACTGAAGTCTCTCTGTTTGCATTAAACGCTGCATAATACATGGAGGACTGTAACATGACTTGCAGCTGGCTTGCTTTGCATGATTTGTTTCATTGGCTAATTTTAGGTAGGTATGTGGTAAATCCCCAAGCAGATAGCAGAAGGTATGTGCTATATATATATCTACTTGCATAAACAAAACCACTACACCTGAGTGTGTGTGTGTGTGTGTTTTCTCACCACATTCTCCTGGATTTGGCAGTTGGAGACAGAAATGCTGATGGAGATTTCCTCTGTTGATACAGAGAGACACAAACACGATCATTATTTTGCAACAAAAAACTGGTGCAAATCAATTAAACTTCACCTTTAACAGTTTTGGGTTACAAGGTTGTTGCAGATCGTTTCTGTTAAAGCACATTAAGCTGTGTATTTACTCTGTCTAAGCAGTATATTTACTCTGCGCATTGATGATAAATGTTATGAATCTGAAGCCTGTACCCTTCTGACAGTTGACACAGTTTTATTTTGGTGTGCTTTCCCCACAGGTGAACACACAGAGTCAGAGGAGGCACTGAGACCACAGCGAAGCGTTAGTCATGATCACTTTGACGTCAGCGGAGGTCTGAAATAACGCTGATGGGTTTTGTGTGGGTGTCGACGGCCCTGAGGGGATCTGAGAGTCTGCAGGAGAATTCAGCAGCAACATGAACATTAAATACCTGAGCTGTGTGAAGAGTCCTTTCACAGGCGGGATAACGCTACAATGACATTTGCATTTGTCCATTTCATTCTAAATTGATTCTCTGCCATGCTTATGGCCGGCGTAAAAGTGAAGCATGTGATGTGTTCAAATAAAGGTTAGGGAGAAGACAGAACACTGTCGGTAACCTCTTAACAATCTCTCCTTTTATTTCCCTTTAATTAGCTTAAAGGCTGGAAAAATCATGTTAAAAATCACAGTAGGATTTAAAATAAAGTTCTATAGGTTTGAACTAAGCTTGGCTGCACTACATGAGTTTTTACTGACTGAAGCAGAATTTAAAATTTTCTTAAGACACAGGTAAAAGTAAAGGTCTGTGTTGTAACCGTCTCGGCAAAGATGGGTGTTTCGCCTGGATTCCACCGGGCACGGCTCTGTGACGTCCTCTGCACAGCTTCAAACCCCACAGGAGCGTTTCAGAAGCAGAGCGTTGTTGCCTGCCTGATTTTGTTCACATTTTTCCTTGATTTTTTTTGCTTCTATAGGCTATGTAGTGAAACCGCTTTCTTTTTGTCTGCTGTAATTGAGTTTATTGTTGATATGCTATCGGGAGTCTGCACAGGGTGTTTTATTTTGAAAATTGGCCAGATTCTCCACGCCGTTTTAGATGCCTGACTTCCTGCCTGGTTCTGCTTTTCATCTAAAATAGACTTGCTGCAGTTTTTCCTGTTTAGCAGAGCGGAAAACCTCTTCAGAAAACGAGCTGCAGCGCATCTTTTGTAGCATTCCTTGAGATTCAGCATAAAAGATATGGTGATAACTGCTTTTGATCAAGGTGCACAGCAAAGGCCTTTAAGAGGTGGGTGCATAATTCGGCAGAACAGCTTTGCATCCACCTTTTCTCAGCATGTATGAGCGTTACCTCCCGCGAGGTGCGTGCAATTCTCGGCTGGCGTGCAGAACTCAGCATAACATTGGAAAGGGGGGTCTGATTTGATCTGGCTCTGAGCCGGGAACGTTGGTAGTAACAGAGACTGAAAGTGAAAAGCCACAGCATGCTGGTGTTGTATCACACATAACAATGTTGGTTCTGAAAAACCAGATAGCTGTAAAAGCACACATGGTTGTGGGATTATGTTGCAAAATTTTTTTTAGTATGAATGAGAAAATGTGTCACATTGGTGGATCCATGTTTATTTCTGGATCTCTGTATGAACGCGGCTACTGTGTTTGTGAGAGAGAGAGAGAGAGAGAGAGAGCAAGAGGAGGGACTGAGCGGATGTTTCCGCTAAGTCCCCTATTTATTTTTTTAAGGAAAGGGTGTTGAAAAAGATTTTATCAATAGTTTTTAATGTTCTACCTCAGATTTCTTAAGCGATCCACTGTTTGGCATCGAGTGTTTGTCACATTCTGAGCGTAAACAAACGTTTAACCACATAATTAACCATCTGGTTTCCTAAATTTTCACTCAGGAGAAAAAAATTAGCCTTTAAACTTGAAAGAACGAATGGTTTGATATTTATCGTGATAATAATCGATATCGAATGATATGAAATGTTTTTATCGTGACAACATTTTTGGCCACATCGCCCAGCCCTGACCCAAAGCAGTTAGAGGTTTAGCCTAAAACCCTACTCATTTTTCCAACCAATCAAAATAAAGTGGGATCTACCAAAGCAGCTCAACGCTGTTTGCTACCAAAAGTTGAATTTAACACAATTTGATGTTCCCAGCAATTTAACCTAAAATTAAATCAAACTTTCTTGAATTTGAAAGTACAACACTGTTAGTGTCGGACAGCACTGTCTCCAAAAATAGGACAAAACAATAGACTATATAGAAGAAGCAGATGTAGGTTCCCTCTAATATAACTAGTGAATAATCAAAATAAAGAACCAGATTTAAAGACAAATACTACTAATAATCTCAGCAAACGTTTGTCCAGGTTTTAAACTGTAAGTGAGCTGTAATGATGTCTTACTATGTCCGCCGCGGTGAGAGCCGTGGGAAACTCCTGTAGAGACAGCCGGCATCAGAGCGTGCTGGATGGCCATCTCCCACATCCGAGCCACATCCTGCCCCACCCCGCTGACCTGGAACCAGTCAGTGGAAGGAGTCAGTAAAGCAAGTTTTCAGTGATTAACTTGGGTCCCCGCTGGAGGCGGTAACGGAGAAGAGAACGCTGTCCAAGCTGCTTAGCATCCTGAAAAACGTCTCCCACCCCTCCACAATAAGCTAGTTTAGAAGGAGTGTCTTCAGACAAAAACCCCTAAGGTGTTCCACCGAGGATCAGGAGAGGAAACCCTATAACTCATCCCATTTTGTCGCAAGGTGGACTGGGAGGTTGCTGAGATCTTACTGGACTCACTAGTCGGACTTTCAAACTGCATTTTCTCCCACACAATGCATCTTTGTATCCCTCCATCCATCTATCTATCCACAGTATCAGTATCATATTATTCACCAGAATGCTGCTGCCAGTCACAGATGAGTCAGCTCTCTGCAGGTTTTCTCCAACGTAGTAAACCAGTGACGCTGTGGCGATCTCAAAGCAGTGAATATTGGCTCCATCAGGAAGCAGAGAGAAGGTCTGAGCCGGTTCCAGAGATAAGATCTCTGACAGAGGGATCTCCTGCAGAGAGAAGAGGGGCCGAGGATGAAGAAAAAAAAATCTCTACTGGTCCAGTACCTCTAGAGTATATATGTAGCTGCAAATGTACACTGATGTATTCCAAATACATCCTTACAACAATAAGGACGTGATCCTGCACCAGCTCGGTGCCAAATGTCTGTTCTGCTCTTTGGATTGGATTGGTGGGAGCTCACCTGAGAGGACTTTGCTTAACTTGGGTCACCCCAGTGGTGTTTTCTACATGATACGCAGGTATATGCCGTATAACCACTAGGAACGGTCAAAGATTTCCATATACCCACTTAAAATAGCGAGATGATACGTAACAGCATTGTTTTGTGGCAGAACTTTCACACGTTCATTCATAAGTTCACCCCGTTTGTGTTGAGAAGCTCTGAACTGATGTTTGCGGCTTCCGTGGTCAGAGATAAGTGAGCCTGAGAGGATGTGGACCACTTTTGGTGTCCTCTGTCCTAATATTCTGTAATGAATGAGTTTTGGTGAAAGAACTGCACATAGGCCTGTGTTCATTGTTATTACTGCTACTGAAAAGCCTCAGCTTTCCATTATTGTTAATAATAGTTGCATCTTCCTCTCCTTCCTCTCTGAAATGTGCATTGAAAATTGCCAGCTGATAAAACCAGATTCATTTAACATCTAAGGCTGAATGTAGCTGAGTTAGATGGTGATTAACGCTAAACATTAGACATTTCCACCATAAATTGGTGCAGAAAATGTCTCCAGAATGCAGGAAATTAAATGTTCAATGCTCAAAATCTTCTGGGGGAGGACCCCCGGACCTCCCATCATGTAGGCTATTTATCAATGAATATTGCTTTAAATACTATTAAAATATCTTCTAGTCTTGATCTCATGACCCCCGTTATTCTGGATGGTCACGTCTGATATGCTGTCAGTGTCACAACTCTAATCTGAGCCCTCAAAATGTCCCCACCACTTTTCAACACAAAGTGACGCCTTCCCTACCTGTAACCGTCATTGGCTGTTAAAGTCTTTGTGTTGTTGATAGCACACAGCCTAAGCAGTCCTTCAGCATGCTCTCTATCACATGTACATGCACACTGTATGTATTAGTGAGTGTAGTGGTGCTCATGTGATGTCGCTCTGACACGGGTGAGTATGAGGGATCGAAAAATCACAGTTTACTTACTAGAAAAATCGAGACTACACCACTGGGTCACCCTCATCTTTTAAAGCTCCTTTTATCTTGTGTAAAAGTGAATTATATTGTTTGTAATACCAACAATAAAGGTGAAATCTAACTGTTGCGTGTCTTGTCCTAGTAACTCATGCATTCATAATATAATTAATCTAGATTATGGCTAACTAGCATTACCCTGTAATACTAAGAACAATACTGCTCTTTCTTTTTTTTAAACTTCTCAGCTGGAGACCAACCGACTCAGAAAGTTAATTAGCCAATAAAAATCTTAATTTTAGCAAACAGAAACAAGAGTCGTTGGCTAGAAGTTACTTTTGATAACTTCTGGTCTGAAATCAAGGACTTTTTTTTTTCAAAAGTTACTACTTTACTACAAGAATTTTGCCATTATCACTATCTTAATAAGTGCAGTTGCATGAGTCAACTGGTAAATATGTATCTATGGACAGGTTCGTAGCTTTCAGTACAGATGTCTTCTTCTCCTGTAACTATATTAGGATCGACATATATTTTACGTGAACCGGTTGGAGGGAGATTTGAGAGAATTTGTCCATTTGTTAAACTGCACAGGCAGGAAATTAAAGGATGGCGCGAGTTTCCTGCTGTCCTAAAATAAAGTTCAACAGTAGTTTGAACTCACGCACAGGCAGTTAGTCTGTATCTGTAGTGCACTGATGCCTTAAGAGGAAGATTTTACACAAGAAGGAAGAAAATGTAAGAAATGAGCACAAACTCTAAACACACAAGAATTGTCCTGCTAGACGGAGCTCGTCTTACCTTATAGTATTTACTTCCTGTGTCGTTCTGAAACAGCGTGATGCATTTACTGTCCAGGCGCCAGTAATGTCTCTTCCTCTGAAACATAGAGATGGAGAGGAGGAGAAAAGAAACGAGAATTAAGATGAAACAGCAGGCGGAGTGAGAGAAAAAAGAGAAAGGCAAGAGGAAAATGGACAGAGAGAAGTTGGGAAGAGAAAAAGAGGAGAAAACGCTGGCGTCACTCAACTCAGAATTCAGCTTCTTTCAGCTTTTTACACAGAGCTGAAAGATCCAGAGCAGCAACACCTCAGGATGAAAAAATATTTATTTTATTACACTTTTGTTTCAAAAAAAACCCTCGAAAGTGTGTCTCAGTTTTGAAGACAAATCTGCCAAACAAATCTGCACCAACGCAAAACCACAAGAGGCAGAAAAGGTGTCGATGAAAATCAAAATAATACTTTTTCTTTTTAACAATTCTCTTAATGTCACAAATTTAATCAGCTTGCTGATATTAATAATATGCCTAATTTTCACATCACATCTAGTTTATCACCTCATTATGGTTTTTATTTTTAACAACAAATCTTGTCTGACCTAAGTATGAAGACAAGAACAAACAATGAGATCAAATAAATAAAACGATAGAATCTGGACCACAAACTGTCAGCATGTTCACAAACAATATTTACATTTTTGCCATATTTATCCTAGTATTTAAAGTAAAAAAGCCAAGTTGTTTGTAGTTTAAGAAACTAAAATGACTCAGGAATGTTACAAAAAAAAATCCTAAATCTTAGGACTGTAAACTCGGGTCATAGAAATGTGTACGATCAATTATTTAAATCTTTAAATCTGTAATTCCTTTATAGCCAATCACACAACCTGAGCAGTTCAGTTCTGGTAGTGAAATATCTGCAGTGATGTCAGCTGACCTCGGTCTGGGACACTCTGTCCCCTTTCACACACTCTCATCCCTAATGGGTGAACAGTTCGGGGCCTCAGCGACTCACAAACCTGCAGCGTTATACAACAAACTCATACAGAGCAACTGTAGCGTAAAGATGTCGAGCAAAAATGTAAAGATCCGCTCTGTGTGTGTGTGTGTGTGTGTGTGTGTGTGTGTGTGTGTGTGTGTGTGTGTGTGTGTGTGTGTGTGTGTCCATGTTCCTGTTTGTTTTTGGTTTATTTTGGGAAGCTGTCTGTGTCATAGGTGCTCACGTCATGCTTTTCTCCATTCAGTTAGCTTTCGATCTGTCCGGCTCTTCTTCCTGCATGTTGTTCCGTTTCCTCCTTTAGAGTGTGGTGATGGTCTGTTTGCTTTGTGCTTTGCTTCCAGTCTGTGTTCCGCCCTGATTATCCTGATGTGTCTCACCTGTTTGTTCCCTCCCTACTCTTTAGCCCCTGTATATACCGCCTGCTGTTCTGTTCTGTCTTTGCTGGATTCTTGTCACTCGTGTGTTGTTCGTATTGTATGTTTTCCTAGCTCAACCCGTCTGCCTGATTCCCTGCCCGTTGGTTTGTTCTTGGATGACAGTTTCTCTCCAGCTTGCATCATTATTTGTTTTGTTAGTGTTTGTAATTTCTGCCTTTCCAGAGTTACCATTCTTTGTTGGATATTGTGTTTGAGTGGGACCATTATGTTTTTTATTTCTGGACTCTTGCCTCAGTGAGTTTGTGCACTAAAGATTTTCTTTAATAAAGAACCTGCTTTCTTACTGTTTGCGTTCAGGTGCTACAACCTGTTTCTGTCTGAGCACACGGCAAAACCTGACCAAGTACAGATTGTGCCTCTGAGATCTGGTGGAGTAGAAGTAGGAGGTTGCATAAACTTGAAATATCTCACTTGAAGTATCTCAAATTTGAATTTAAGTAAATGTCAGTCTGTCTATTTTTCAATCAGAAGACTTTTACTCTTATACCAAAGGAGCTGCAGTGGTTCACAGGGTCTCCAGGACCACCTGTTTATTTGCACAATAAGATTTCTGTGATTTTTTTACGACTGCAGACCAGATTAATCTCAGCAGACCTACAGAGTCTTCGGACTGGTCTTTCCTCTGTCCACTGTTTCATAGTTCATCTATCTGCTGTATTGGACAGGGATGATCAGAGTGGCTCTCCTCAAATGTGCTGCTTGAATCCCCAAGATGTGTTTAAATGTATTAATCTCACTTCCTGTTGCAACGTTGTGAAGTTTTACCACAATCTACGAGTAAATACTTCTAATGTACTGTATATTCTTTATTTGTTATATTGTAACACCACTTTTTTTTCCAACAATCAGATCATTACCGGTGACGTGACCAAATTAGAGTTGACAAACAAACAAAAAGGTAACTTAACTGACAGACAGGTGAGCAGGCAGGTAAACAGACAGGTACAGTACCAGAGTGTCCTTGCTGGTGTAGTGAACCATCCAGCCCTCCTTCATCACGCTGCTGCTCTTCCTCTTTGTGTGTTTGACAGACTGAACGACTCGCATCAGAGGGATGTTGTTACTGGTGGATGGGCTGCGGGGGGGGGACAAAACAAAACCTCACGCCATTGTGATGGGTTTAAGACTGGGTTTAAGACTGGGTTTAAGACTGGGTTTAAGGCTGTTAAACACGCCTGCGTCTGTGTTTCTGTACCTGATAGCCCGGTTGGACTCGTCCAGGTCAGGGTCGTGCAGGTCACAGAGGTCGCCGGTCCCCGCCTCGAGCAGTAGACCACCCTCTGATGACAGCGCTTCATCCATGTCGTCCAACAGGCCGCCACCTCTGTCGAGATCATGGTCATCTAGGCAACCCTCGACCATCACGACATCTGACTCCGCCCCCGGGCTCAGCAGCTCTGTAAAGCAAAAACATGCCCAGAAGTGAGGACGTTAGCTGTAGTGTTAAGGTTCGAATTAGGTTTAGGTTGAGTTTATCAATGTAGTTGTGAAATCAAGGAGGGTCCTGTAAATGTAGATACAATCAGGTGTGTGTGTTGAAACTTGCCTCCATTTTTCGAAACCTCTCCCAGGCAGTTGTTTGGCACTTTTGGAGCACATCGTTTATGACAGTTAAATTTACAATCTGAGAGAGAAACGAGGAAGGAGAGAAACTGGCTTTAACCACAGATGCCTAAACTTTAACAAAGTATATTTGGTACAGTACAAAGTGCTGTCACTTACAGTTTTTCACAATTGCTAAAACACTAAACCCCATTCTCTGAACCCAATGCTCAGTGGCCTAAATCCTTTTGTCCAATCAGTCACTCTGTAGGCAAAACCTTAAACAAGTTCAGGTAGTTAAGACACTGTTTGCAAATCTCCTCCACTCTTTTTGCAAAACTCTAAACACATTCTCACTCACTAAAACACATTTTGCACTGTGATGCACTTGTGTTGCAAAATGGTAAAAACATGCAGCAAAAGTTAAACACAACTACAACACAACTGTCATCTTTTACACACAGCAACTCATAATTCTGCACACTTGTTTCTAATGATGAGATCAAACCAATATGTGGTCAAGTCCCCGGCCAGCGTTGTGGCAATGTCACACTTTGACTTTGATTTTGCAGTTGCACAACATTTTTGAGTGTAATGTGCTTTTCCTTTATAGTTTTTTTGTTCTTTGGGATTACTTGATACTGTACAATACTGTATTGATTGCAGTACTTACAGTATACTATATTCACTGTACTTTGTTGTGATTACTATACTTTTACCATTTTTTACAATTGCTAACAAGCAAGTTTTTTCAATAATGAGTTCACTTTTTCAAAACTCTTCAGGCTGACAACAGAAGTCTATGTGGACCAAACTGAGACTGACTCAATGACTAACCCCACAGGGGATTTCTTTTTCAGAGTCATGGAGCTGGAAGCCCATCACAAACCCCATGTTTTTTTATCTACGTGGACTTGGCTAAAACAGAATGAAATTTGATTGCTCAAAGAGCTAGTAAGTGGGTGTCCCAGGCCAAAGGGGTGCCAATGTTACTATGTGTGCAGCGATATCCTCTGATGGAGTGCTGCAAGCATTTACAGTGCTGACTTTTGTTTCCGTTGCAATTTTCATTTACTGTAGTTTATTTTGAATTACTTGATGGCAAGGATAAAGCACAGTGAAGCTTTTCCTGTTTTCCTGTTGCAACCCGATAGCTTCCTGTTGTATACTGTTACCATTCTTACTGTATTACATAATGGGAACTTTATTGACACAACCATGCAGTGTTTTGGTAGTTTTGGTGCATTTTGGGTGTGAAATTACTGTAACTGTTGTGCAAGCTGCATGTTGGTACAAACAACAGTGTGAAGAGTTTTGAAAAAGTAAACTCAGTACTGAGAAATAATGAAAAAAAATGTTAGCGATTGTAAAAAAAACTAAATTGGGAGATGTGTTTCTCTACACAAAAAAATGAAACATTTTCTGTAACTACATGCCCTGTACGATGTGTTTTAAATTTTTTAATGTAGTGTCTAAAGAATGCTTGTAATGTTTTACCTATTGACTGGCTGTGTTAATGTTTTGAATGCATTGTTTAATTTTGAACACAGGTCACATGGTTTTGAGGCAAGTGTTTGATTTTGCCAGAAGAGTCAGGGGTTTTGTGAATGTAGTTTAAAGACTGGGGTTTGTGTTTAAAGTTTTGAGAATATGGGTGGAGGTTTCAAGAAATGTGTCTTAGCAATTGTGAAAAACTGTAAAACACCACTAAGTTTGAATGAACAGTATTCAGAACGCAGCCTGTCCTGAAGTACTGCGCTCACACAGGATGTCCATTTATTTCTAAGCACAACTGGGCGACAGTTAAATCTGACAAGCACAATCAAAAAATTCTCAAATGTCTAGAGAGTTTTAGAGAGGCGACAGAATTGACCTCTATTTCAGAAAATACTGTTTGTTTATATGATTATTTATTATTTTATTTGCTTCAATCAGTGAACTTGCCCTGCCTATATGGAATAGGCTTTTTATGGCTTTCTAACAAAGCCTTCGTTCCGCAAAGATGGGAAACAGGCTACTATCAATATGTTTATTTTAACCAGTATGAATATTAGGCATTTTTCACCTCTCTTGTTTACCAAGTCATTAAATCTGATTGTCCATAAAATTAACTGAAAGAATGAGTGACGAAGAAACTGATCTTACGATGTGTATCGTGTCCGTATTGAAAGGTTTTAAACATTTACATTTGTGACATAAACATCAATAACATTAGTAAAATTGTAAATAATTTGAACTTGTAAAATTCTGCTGTTAGCCTGTTAGCTGCCGCAGCTGTGTAAATATCCATCAGCTCATTATTCCTCCGCTGCTTCGCTTGAGTGATAAACTAATGTTAAAAGGGAACAGACTGCGCAGCGCTGACCTGACGCATTCTGGGCATGCTGGTTAGAAATTGCGTCTGACTTTCGCCGGCACTGCAAAACTTCACCATGTCCCCTGACATTAAAACCTTGAGGGAGTAAGGCGGCTAGTTGCTTTTCTCCAGCTGCACAAAGTTGGAACCACACTTTTAAAAGGTCTCGCAGGATTTTTCAGTCAGTCACTGATCTCAGCTCACAGTGAGCTCACGCAGGTAGAATGTGTCCGACTTGCCCCTGCAGTCACCTGCAGCTCACGTTAGACCATCAAGTCAGCGGAACTCAGCCACAGTCATCTCGAACGCACCTTAACTCCTTCGCCCTTACTCCCTGATATGCTACACTAACCCCTGCATTGGATGTAATTTTTAAGGTGGCGCTACAGAAGCTTTAGAGTTTTAGAGAAGTTTACAAGATGCTCACCTTTACACTGCAGGCCCTGTCTGAAGAGGCCTTTCAGCAGCTTTTTGCAGTGCTGGCAGACGGTGGGTCGGGTGTACGAGTGGATCACAAAGGTGTGAGGAACTTTGACCTTCGACAGCAAGATCTTGTCCAGTTCAATGGGCCGGCCGACATACGACTGGGAGCTGGAGCGCCGCTCTCTACCAGGGAAGTAATCTAATTGATTCTTCTGCTGTGAGCAGACACAAAAATCAGGAGACCATAGTGGAGAAGCTGTCATGACATCACTGGACATCATTGTTTACTTAAATAGATTCATTTACAAGCTACTTGCATCATTACCGGTGCTTATAACAGGTTCCAGACTGTGGTTGGTTACCTGAGAAACTGGCAGATAAACAAGCAGTATTTTGTTGTTGGCTAGAATTAATTTTCCACCAGGATTACGAGTTAAATGGCGACATTTTCAGGTTCTCAGGGACTCAAAATTGTCATTGAACCAAAAGACTTTCCGAGTGTGAGAACCTCGAATCAAGTATCTGATAGATTAATTGCTATCCCACATACAATAATAATCTAATAGCCTCATGGCCAATGCAATGAATTAGAACTTTAGAGGAGGAAATGAATATCTTTACAATCCCATTTGTTACGTAACCAGAAGCATAAGTGTGACAAGTATAAATGCAGGTACATCTGAGTATTATTATGGCTAAAAGTAGTGGGACCTACCTCCATGCTGGGACTGACTGGAGACTGAACAATGAGAGAGAACAAAAGAAAGAAAGACAGTTATAGTGATGTTTGAAAGTTCTAAAGAAAGAAAATCACTCAACCACTGCAACAGCTGATTTTAGTGTGTTTAGACTTCCACAAATTGTAGAATCATTGTTCTAACAAAAGATGATAAGATGAACCTTTTTAGGCGTTAGTTTGAGCAAGCCACACCTGTCAACGAGCCACATCTGGCAGTGATATAAGAACCAGAAAAGTTTGCTAAACCCCTCTCGCAGACAGTGATTGTCCAATCATAGCTTAGTTAAAACTAAACTCAGTATGGAGAGTGGTTTTAACGTCAGAGCCATAAGAAAGGAACAATTCCACAAATACAAGTACAGACATGTTCAGGACATATATGATGAGCTGGAGCCCCTCTGTCTACTGACCAGCAGAGCATCGTCGGTGTAGAGGGGCGGTGAGGGCTCAGCAGACAGGGGGCCGCCCACGTTCACCAGCCCCCCCGTCAGAGAGACGTTCGACGAGCGGCGTCTCCTCACTCCGCTGCAGTTATTGGGGATCTTAAAGGCACAACGCTTGTGATAATTCAGACCACAGCCTGGACAGGAGGAGAGAATAGCCCATATTTATTAACCAGTGACTAATTTGTGTAACCCAAGTTTATAAACAACAAAGAAAGCAACAAGTACCTTCACATTTGAGCCCCTGTCGTACGAGTCCCCACAGCATCTCTCCACAGTGGTCGCAGAAGGCCGGAGCTCGGTACGAGTGGACAAACAGACAGTGTGGACGGATCTGAAAGTCTTCCACTGTGGCTGAAGCTGCAGAAAATCAAAACACATTAGGATATAAGTGAATTTAATCATTTATTTAATCATTTCATAATTTACCTCTGCACAGTTCTGCTGAAAATCGCAGATGAAATACTAAAAACAGATTAAAAGTCTTGAAATGTTGAATCATGCAGTCGACGTTGAAGTGGATGTGCTTGGAGTTTCACTTCAACATACTGTTGAACTCCTTTAGATGCTTTCACCAGGGGTTGGGTATCGTTTAAAATTTTATGATACCAGTACCAAAACCAGTGCCCTGTTTAAGCCATAGCAGTTTATTATTATTTTTATTGTTGTTATGGACAAGCAAGGTTTTCTAACTTGTTTTTTTCTTGTTTCAAACAAATGTTACATAAAAGTATTTGGAAATTAGATCAGATCGCTCCTCATCCTATGTAGTTCCTCTTCATGGGTAGTATTAAACAAAGAAAGACTACAGCTTGCAAATTATTTTATGTTTGAACGAGAGCGGAGGAGTGAAATAGTTTAGTGACAAAATAAGTTGCGGGAAATTAATTTAAAGTAGTTTTTGATACGTGTGTTGAAAGTAAACAACATGAAAATATTTTGTTAACCTTTGATCAAGAAACATGAATTGAAACATCTCAACAAGTAATTTTTCCTTTATTGGTGAGTCACAAACCTCCAAAAACGACAGTCACAAGCATAAAACGAGTCTGTTTAAACTAGTCGCTTAAGACTTGACAAAATTGAGGAACGGTGAGGCTGCACGTCCAGCCGTTCAAACCAACTGCACCTGAAGCAGCCGCAGCTGCAGTCGGAGGCTCCGTCAGTAAAATCAGCTGATCGCTGATGGAACGCAGCGATCGATCTGTGACAAGTGATGTGAACAGCAAATAAAATCATACAGAGAACAGAGATACCGGAAGATGAAACCAACGGAAAGCCAAGCTTGTGGTGATAAACTTGCAGCAGTGGTACTGAGTAGCGATACCCATCCCTACTTACTCCTCAGCAGACACTCCCAAGTTCTAAGAGGATATGAAGAGTCACTTGAAATCCAAACATGAAACGTAGGCACTAAAGGGGTTTAAGTATCAGTTGTAAAGCGAGTCCCAAAAGAAGTGTCCATTGAAAACTTTGGCTTGAAGTGAAAGCAATGAAATGCGTTGAAATAGAAGAAGCTGAGATGTTTGATGCTTAAAGGAATCAGAACTTATATAAGTATCGATCAGGCACTGAAATGAGGGGAAAAGTCCGTTGATGTGTAACAGCTGAAAGAAGCTGAAGTGTCATTTAAACTGCTAGTTCTGAGAGGATTTGAAATGTCAGTCTAAGCACTAAAAGGAGTTGAGACGTCAATTAAAATGTACGCTGAAAGACGTTGTTGTCAGTTAAAGCAGTGAAAGTTGGTGTTGGTGTCAGCTAAAGTAAATATTTAAGTGTAAGGGCTGAAAGCAATTGGTGTATTAATATAAGTTCCAGCCCTAAAAGCAATGAGTCAGTCTACCAAGTAACCGATCAACCAGTTTATCAGAAACATTAGAGACACCCCCTCTTACTGAAAAGACACAAAAGATCAATAAAATTTTACAATCACTGAAATTCAGTTAACCCCCAGACAGACCATCACAAAGCCCTAAGATACCAGGAGCTGAATCCGGAGAAGAGTCCCCTCAGCCAGCTGGTCCTGAGGCTCTGAGGCAGTAACCCAACAGCCTCAGGACAGCAACGCCAAGTCAAGCAGACCAAACCAAATTATCAACAAGCAGAAAGAAAAATATATTGAATACTGGAAAGAAACAACCAAAACACAAAGTGAATCACAATGTTATCTGACCCTAAAAAGAGAATTCACTCTGGCAAATTACCTGAGCACAATAAAATGTCCTAAACTAAGAAAAATGTTGACAACATACAGGCTGAGTGAGACACAGCCTGGCCATAGAAAAGGGTCGCCACAGACAGAGCTGGCTACCGCAGGAGGACAGACTCTGCTCCCAGTGGGACACAGGACAGGTAGAGACAGAGGACAGGTAGAGACAGAGCTGCACTGCTCATGCCCCAAACATAAAACACTAAGACAAAAACACTTTGCAAACATTGCCCAAATATACCCCGAATTCGAATTCATATCAGACACACAGAAACTCCACTATTTACTGGGAGAAATGCCCAAATGTGAAATAATTGCTGCAGAATATGTCTCCTCATGCCATGAAGTGAGGACAACCAGTGGAACCTCAGACTGATAAATAATTGTACAAATTTTCAAATTATTATTATTTGGACTGTTTGATATTTTAGAAATTATCTTGTTTTAACATTTGATACTGATTTCTTTTCATTTATTTATTTATTATTATTTTTAATCAATTTAACTATTTATTTTTTAGTCTATTAATATACACACACATCCGTTTACAGTATTATCTATTATTTATTTTGTTTTTTAATGTTTAATATATTATTATAATAATACAGATACAGTGTGTTAATATAATATTATAATAACACACACTGTTTCATTTATTTATTTTATTTTAATTGTTAAAATATTTTTATTTTTTAACACACACACGCTTACTGTTTTATTTACTTTTTTATTTATTTTTTTTAACACACACAGTCATACACTTTAATTACTTGTTTAATGAAATGTGAGGGGTTGATTGTCCTTATGTAGTTTGTATGATGCTTTGGCAATATTGTTGTTATACGTTCATGCCAATAAAGCTAATTTGAATTGAACTGAATTGAGAAGTATCTTTCACACATGTTGACTCACCAAGAAACAATATTTTTAATTTTGATATTCATGTCAAATCAATATTTCTTAAAAATACTTTTGCAAAGCAAACAAACCTTATATAATTCAAAAATCTGGTATTATTGTCTTTCACGTATCGCAGTATGACAGTCACAGAGACTGTTTGGTACCATGTGTTATTCTGAAGGGATTTCTCTTTTCCACGTTTTGCAGATAGGCTCAGAGACGAGCAGCTGCTGATCTGGGGTGACTGAGCCGGTGGCCACAATAGCCCTCTAAGCGCAAACATCCTCCAGCTGTTTTCACAAAAACTCAGTTGGGCACCGGCAGCACTGAGATCTCCTGCCGATGAACCCACAACACCAAAGAGGGAATCAACCGGCCTTTGTGAACAGCCTGAAAAAAAACAACCCAAATGTCTCAGTTTTACCAAGTTTAGAAATTCACACTGCTTCACCTTTGGGACGGTCACAGGCTGTTTCCTCCTATTCCAAGACGATGGAAAGAAATTTCAACTCCTCAAAACTGATGGAAGTTTAGTCACATATTTGTTTTAATGATTTTGCTTGGAGACCGGTAATTAAAAAACATCTGGTTTAAGGTAAGACCGCTCCCTCTGCTGTGGTTTAATGAGCTATGCAGCAGTCTGTGATTAATGAACATCAGTTTTTTTACATGCACAGTTTGAAACACACTGCCGCCTCCGCCGTCATATGGTTGCGTCAAGTGCACTAATAGGAATCGTCAAAACTAGAGCTGAACGATTTGGGGGGGGAATGTAATTGCGATTTTTCTGCCAGATTTTGCGATTACGATTTGATTTGCGATTTTTATTTTATTTTTTATTTTTTACTGTCAGTGTATTTTTGACGGAAGCCGCGTCAAAGCAGCACGGAGATGATGAACTGGGCAGGAAGTCAGACGCAGAACGGCAGAGAGAATCCGGTTGATTTTCAAAATAAAATACCCTGTGCAGACCATAGACTGTATATAAAAAGGTGCAGACCCTCGATTGTATATCAATAAAGACAATTAAAACAGTCAAAAAGAGAAACAATTTTACTACATAGCCTACTTTACCATGGCAGAAGCACAAAAATCAGGGACAGCTGAAAAAATTAACAAAATCTGAACAAGTCAGCAAAATCAGGCAGCAATCAGCAAGAGGTGAAGATTAAATGTTCGCCTTGTGTGTATAGGCACAAGTGAAATAGTTAAAACTACAGTGAAAAGCAAAAGAAAGTAGTAAATATTGACTGAAGTTGGGCCAACATTGTATTGAAGTACAAATGTTGTTCTGGGAAATAGGCAACGCTGATGGGTTGTGGGGCGACGTGTGCAGAAGTCCCGGCGGGTGCCCATTCGCCGCCGTTTGTATGAAGATCTAATCAGAGAAAAACAACTGAGCATCTGAGACAGTGGAATTTTTAGTTGTAGAGAGCAAAAATACTTTGATTTGCAAACTTGTGGAACAAACACAACAGCTGCACCTTCTCAAATTCGTCACTGCAGGTGCACAAATTCTACACGAATCACAAATTAAGAAGAAGAAAAGGAAGAAGTCAGTGTTGGTTTTGAGCCTGTACAAGAAGAAAAATGTAGAACATCACCAGTTATCCTTTAACTAGCCCGAGACGGAGAGAGAGGCGAGGGAGAGAGATAAACAGAACAACAGAGAAAAAGAGTAATGAATGGGTTGTTAGCGGGTATTTTGTAAATGTTTTGGAGGTATGAGAGGCTCTTAGCGGGCGCAGATGGACCAAGTGTTTGTTTAGTTGGCCAGCAGGCTTGGCAAGGAGTGATGGGTAGTTTGGGATATCGCTTTTGCTGCCTTTCTCTCTTTTTCTCTCCACGAGTCTCTCTCGCTCTCTCTGCATGTATCTCTAAATCTCTCTCGCCTTTTCGTTTTCTTTCACACACGCCACTCGCCCTGTGCTGTGGTCCTCCAGTAGAATACGGCTCTGATTAGACATTCTGCCGCAGGAAATTACCTCCATTTATTCAAATTATTGTTTATGCCTTTTGTTTGGAGGTCCAACATACGTTTGGAAGTCTGAACAAGCTCCCGAACTGTTATTATATGCTTCAGAAAATGACTTGTGTGTGTGTGTGTTTGTGTTTGTGTGTGTGTGTGTGTGTGTGTGCGGGGATTCCTAGGTAGTCCTTGTCTGAATATAAATGCCTGTGTTTATGTGTGTGTTCTCTGTGGTGGAATTAGCAGCGTTAAGGAGCGTTTGCTGCTGGCTTGTTAACCCACAACTAGAAAACAAACACTGCAGGTGGAGAAACTGTAAACCAGCCGGGGTGCGAAGCCGGATGTGGTGTGCTAATAATTACCTTTGTGTAGGGCTAGCCGATAACACTATATATATATCTCGATATTTCAATATGCAGTTGAAACCAGAAGTTTACATACACTGTATAAAAAAACACAAATGCTTTTTTCCTCACCGTCTGGTTTATATTTACTAAATGCCAGAATAATGAGAGACAGATTTATTTAGACTATTTTTTTATTACTTTCGTCAAAGTCAGAGGTTTACATACATTTCATTAGTATTTGGTAGCATTGCCCTTTAAATGTTTGACTTGGGTCAAACGTTTTGGACATCCTTCCACAAGCTTCTCACAATATTTGGCAGGAATTTTGGCCCATTCCTCCTGACTGAACTGGTGTAACTGAGCCAAGTTTGTGGGCCACCTTGCTCGCACATGCCTTTTCAGCTCTGCCCATAAATTTTCAATAGGATCGATATCAGGGCTTTGTGATTGCCACTGCAAGACACTGACGATGTTAGCCTTAAGCCATTTTGTAACCAGTTTGGCAGTGTGCTTCGGGTCATTGTTCATTTGGAAGACCCATTTGCGTCCAAGCTTTAACTTCCTGGCTGATGTCTTGAGATGTTGCTTCAGTATTTCCACATAATGTTCTTTCCTCCATCTATTTTGTGAAGTGCACCAGTCCCTCCTGCAGCAAAACAACCCCACAACATGAGGCTGCCACCCCCGTACTTCACAGTTGGGATGGTGTTCTCAGGCTCGTAAGCTTCCCCCTTTTTCCTCCAACCTTAACGATGGTCATTGCAGCCAAACAGTTCGATTTCAGTTTTATCAGACCACAGGACATGTCTCTAAAAATGTACGTCTTTGTCCCTGTGTGCATTTGCAAACTGTAATCTGGCTTTTTTATGTTTCTTTTGGAGTAATGGCTTCTTCCTGGCAGAGTGGCCTTTTAGCCCATGTCGGTAGAGTTCATATGCACATTTCGGACCAAAGCACGTTCATCTCTGGGACACAGAACCCGACTCCTTCCTGAGCGGTATGATGGCTGGAGATTCCCATGGTGTTTGTACTTGCTTATAATTGTTTGAACAGATGAACGTGGCACCTTCAGGCATCTGGAAATTGCACCCAAAGATGATCCAGACTTGTGCAAGTCCACAATTCTCTCCCTGATATCTTGGCTGATTTCTTTTGACTTTCCCATGATGCTAAGAAGAAGTGTGTTTCAGGTGTGCCTTAAAAAACAGAAGCTTACAAAGACATAACATCATCATCCGGGCTTCCATCCAAAACTGTTTGAAGGCATATTAATCTTAGTGCATGTAAACTTCTTACTTTAAAGAAAGTAATGAAAAACATTCTAAATAAATCCATCTCTCATTATTCTGGCATTTAGCAAATATAAATAATTTTGGTAATCCTAAGGGACCTAAAACAGGAAAAGTGATTGTCTCATTTCATGTCAGACAGTGAGGAAAAAAAGCATGTGTGTCTTTTTATATAGTGTATCTGGTTTCAACTGTATCTCCTCTAAAGCACTTCCAAAAATGCACTATAAAATGCTTGGTTATCCCGCTGATATAGGGCTCTGTGATAGGGCTTATCAGATTAATAACACTGACAGGGAACATTTTACTGCACAATGACTACTTTAAGTAAATTCTGCTACCTGAATACTCCTTCTGATTTGCACACTTTACCAAGGAAGGTGGCCTTGTGGCTAACCTGTCTGTGTAGTTACTTTACTTTAGTCAGCCATAAAGTGTGTGTAGATAAGCTCAGACTGCAGTATAACTGTTACTGAAAGGCTGTGCGTGTGTTTGCTGTCACAGAAAATAATCTTCTGCTCTTCACAGCAGAGTTGGTCCTGATTGTGAAAACGTGGTTAGTTAGCAGCTACAAGTCAGACCAAAGTCAATTAAAATAGCCTAAACCTGGTGGAATCCCAAATAAGTTTTGGAGCTGGAAGGTAGAGTAGTTAGATCAGATCAGGTGATTGATTGAGTTTTTCTCTTGGGATCTTTTTCCTCCACAGTGAAAAAGCCACAGTGACCCGTAGCTGCTCCTTCAATTTCACCACTTTGTTTCGCAGATCCGTTCTTGACGTCAAGAATGGAGGCAAATTGAAACACCGTGCTTGCACACACATTTACTGAATGAATGAGAAAAAAAAAGAGGATGGTTTGGTCTTTAGATACGCCACAGACAAATATTTAGGTTTTGTCGTAGTTAGCATGGGGTAGGTTGGCTAACTTATAAGCACACAGACTAAAAGCAGTCTGAAGTATCGTTTCCACCTTCACATCAACGGGACGGATAGTACATTGTTCCTTTTTATGACTTCACATCATCGCACGCCTCAAGACGACTGCAGAGTTGGTTCAACATATGCAGTGACATAATAGCATAATAGCACTATATCTTTTAAATTGGGGTTTAATTCAGGCCATCCTAAACATAGGTTGATTGCTGAAGGGCTTAAAACGACCAAATTTTACGGTATGAGCGATGTCTTGTGGCCGTGTGACACAGTT